>JANHGL010005559.1:0-248773 GCA_024611195.1 Ceyx melanurus | reverse complement strand
GGAGGGGAGGAAGGGGAGGGAGGGGATCCTGCCCGTCTGCCCGGCTCTGGTGAAACCCCACCTGGAACTGTGTCCAGCTCTGCAGTCCACAGCATAGGAACCTGCTGCAGCGGGGCTAGCAACGCGATCAGGGGGCTGGAACCCCCCCTGCTATGGGGTCAGGCTGAGAGAGTGGGGGGTGTTCAGCCTGCAGAAGGCTCCGAGACGACCTTCTTGTGGTCTTTCAGTTCTTCAAAGGGACCTGCAAGATTCATAGATTCATAGATATTAGGGGTTGGAAGGGACCTAGATCATCTAGTCCAAACCCCCTGCCTGAGCAGGATCACCTAGACCAAGATGGGGAAAATCTTTTTAGCAGAGCCTGTTGCAGTAGGACAAGGAGGGATGGTCTTGGAAACTAGAAGTGAGGAGATGCCATTTTTACACTGAGGGTGGTGAGACCCTGGCCCAGGTTGCCCAGAGAGGTGGTTGATGCCCCATCCCTGGAAACCATTCCAGGTCAGGTTGGATGGGGCTCTGAGCTACCTGCTCTAGCTGCAGATGGCCCTGCTCCCTGCAGGGGGGTTGGACTGGATGACCTTGAAAAATTCTTTACGACTCAAACCGTTCAATGATTCTAATCTAAAAAGATGAAGTCAAGGAGGAAGATAAAGGCAAGGAGGAAGATGGAGGCAGGGGCAGGCAGCACAGGGCTGGGCTTGGTGCAGCAGTCCCCCTGCCCTGCCAGGCTGATGAGACCCCTCATCATCCCAACTGGGCACAGGGAGGAGGCCACTTGCTCCTAAAGCACTATAAAGGATTTATTGAACACCTTTGCCATTGATAGTGCTGGGTATGTGTGAGGCACAGTGGTGTCACCCAGTGGGCCACTGCTCTGGGGACTGGCATGATTTAGGAGCTGCCATTGCTCAGCCCTTCCAGCCAATGTCCTCACCTCAGGTTGTCGACCTTTGTGGCCCTGCCTAGATCTGTGGTGTAAAGAACTACCATCAATTCAAAGGAATGGGAGCAGAGCACCTGACGTCAGCACAAGTTGCACCTTTTCATTTATTTCTGATTTATTGAGGACTCTTTTAGCACAAGTCGCCGTGGAGGCAGCCAAGGGCTTTGCAGACATTAAAGGAATAGTAGGAGAGGGCTTTTTGGGGTGACAAACAGGGACAGAGGAACGAGGTGATTCCTCAGGAGGCACACACAAATACATAGAGATGAAGGGACAGCAGCTGAATAGTGGGAGATCCTTAGATGTGTTTCCATTTCAAGGATATTTTTTTTCCTCTTCCCTGAAAGGCACTAAAACGGTGCACTCTAAACCAGAAGTGTCTGACGGTGCTCTATTTTTTTCAGAGAACATCCTTTGTTAAAAGGACCAAGAGGCCTCCTCTTTGGTTAAGGGCTGACCTGTCAAGACCTGCAGCAAGTCCTCCAGCAGAACCTGAAAAAGGCAGATTTGGCATACTGAGTGTTTCCAACAGTAAAAAAAGTAGAGAAAAAAAAAAAGTAATGAAAAGGTTCAGAATTTCTTAATGCATCATCCAAAGAAAAAATTAGTAAAGGAAACGAGTCAGTGTTACCAAAGTTTCTTCTGAGATGAATCTTACATGACCACAGTGTATATGTGTAAAGAAAATGGATTTTTTGCTAGAACTTTTGAATCTGTTGACCAATGTCAAAGGATGTTAGAGCCATTCAGTTTCTGCACGTTCAAAACCAGGCAGCTGGATCAAAGGGATCTCCATCAGCACACCAAGCCCTCTCCTTCCCCTCTGGAGGCAGAGGCACAGCATAAGCTGAACCTTGGTTACCCATCAGCCCATTCACACCTTGCAGGAGATGTCTGCTGGAAACAGAAACAAAACTGTTATTTCCCTTGCTCTTGACATTTAGGTTTTGCTGTCTGACTCCCTCCTACTTTTTCTAAGTGAGAAAATTACCTGTTCTTCACATCAATGCTTCGAATGAAATACTCAAAGCGGGACTTTCGGTGGGGCTAGAATCAGTTGGGTTAGTGAGAGTTGGAGGGCACAAGTCCTCCTGCTGCTGCTGCTGCTGGTAGGACCTACTGTGAAACCCTCCTGCAAATGCTTTCTTTAAAAGCAAAGATTTGAAAACCAAATCAAACAAAAATCCCAGCACAAAGAAAAAACAACTTTGCAGCTGCTCTATTTGGTTGGGTATTTTTGGTCCAGTCCTTTCTCGTTAAAACAGCGTGACCCCTTTCCCTTCCATGGGGATTCCCAGGCACGATGGGGAACTGCATTTGGCTCCGAGGGAATACGTTTGTTTTTCTGTATCCTGTGCTGTTTGTGAACACCACGGACCCGCCTGTCTTTGATGCAGTAAATGCCAGTAATCTGGTTTTATTTAGTGGAGGACCTGAGAGTGGCGGCTGGCACGGGGTTCTTTGCTTACCATCTGAAATGTCACATGGCAAACTCAAGTGCTCGAGCACAATCTCAGCTTGACAGCTCTGGCAAGAGAAAAAGGGGCAACAGCATGAGCCTCCACCACAGTGCCTCAGAAGTGCAGTCAAGCCCAGCTTGATTCCTCTTGGATGGGTGAGGCTGAAGGCTTGCTGTGCCTGAGAGCAGCTTCTCAGCTGAGGGTGGAAATTCATGCCAGTTTTGCTGCTCTTTGGGAGGGAAGCTTTTGTCTGCTGTAAGCTGGAGGGGAAATTGGAGGCATTCAAAACCGACGTGCACCACAACTGAGGAACACCTTCAGGTCTCCTGGCAAGTCTGAATTCATCTTCAGTCAGGCCCTGCCTCACTCCTCTGTGTTTCAGAGAAAAAGGTAGAGAGAAATATTTCCACAACCAGGTCACTGCTTTAAGAGGATCAAACAGGCTTCGTGTTAGCTGTAATTTCCTGAATTCAGCTGGATTTTCAGCACGAATATCGACAATCTCCTGTGTGTACAGGAATCCTTGAGCATGATTTGCAGTGTAATGCACTGAAAAGTGATGTGGAAGGATTGTAGCCTCTGTGCAGATACTAATCCCAGAGGGCTGTATTTGCCTTAGTGGAAATGTTTTACCAAGTGCTTGTCAAAATGCTTGTATCACAGCTAGGACACTGCCCTGGATCGAGCCCACACAGCCCCCATGTTTGCAGAAAGGGTGGAAATGCAATCCAGACATCTGCTTTGTCTAAGTTTCTGTAATCTTTTTTTCTGTGGTCCTTCCCTACCCCTTCTGTCATTTCCATTTCAGCCAAGTGCAGCTTTCTTCAAGACAGGGCACCATTAACAATTGAACTGGTGGAAAAAAATACTCTCCTTTTTGCTACCTGCACCTGACAACGCTTCTCATGGAATTCAGCAGAAAAGTGGTAATTCTGAGTTGGAAAGTTTGCAAGAGGAAATACTCCAGGGCACAAAGTGAAACATGGGTTCTTGGTATGTCAGTATTAATATTACAGCACTGATGCCTCCTCCCCGTGTGCTCACTGTTTAAACTGAACCAGGTCCTTCACTGAGTTTCTCAGCTACAGGAGCTTGTGTCTTGACTCTTTACACTTTGGTGAAGAAGTTTTCACATCATAATCCTCTGGGACTTGAGCATCAGTGTGAGGTTTACAGTCACCAATCCTCACACAGACATCGTGTTCACCTGCACTACAAGCCACCTGGGTTTTTTCACCTTGCAGATGTCCCAGAAGCTGCTGTGAATTGACTAGTGGATACTTCTTTCTGGGAGAGACAAAAACAAAACCAAACAACACTCACAAAACCAAACAGAAATGAACAAAACCAAACAACCAAACTAAAAAAAAAAAAACCAACAAACCCTATGCAATAGTTCTGATTCTTTTTGGTTGTTTTTTTTTTAAGTTAGCTTTTCCTTCAGGAAAGGCTAAAAAGGGAGCACTTAGCTCTTCAAGAAGAGTCATTTAGTAGCTGGACCAGCACTTGGAATTCACTTGAAGGCACTGACTAATTCAGCACATGAGCGAAACTGAAGTTCACTCATAGGTGGTAACGCCTTTCTTTTTCCCACACTCATCAAAACCCTGTTTGCCTACTTCACAGATTCCCCAGGTATTAATAGCCAGCAAAGACTTCAGATCAGAAAGAACTGGGCCCAGAGACTAAAAAAGTTTTGTTTGCAAGTTAGAGAGTGGAAGGAGGCTGCAAGGGGATCACTACCAAGTGCTGCAGATAGCCTGGCTTCTTGCAGCTGCCCTCCTACACAGATGAAGTGGAGTCCTGCTTTGGCAGGCACATGGCACAGTCCAGGGCTTTTGTCTGGGCTGAGAACGTGGTTAAATCCTTGCAGGCATCACCACGTGGAATGGCATTTTAACCACATCAAGGGAAGCAGGATGGGTTTCCTAGAGCAAGGCTTCTGTGCATGCGGTCACTGCACTACTGGTGGTCCCCAGCGTGCCTGCAGGTGGTCTGCAGAGTGATTGCAATTAGCAAACCAAGCCCATACACACTGCATTCCCCTGCCTGCAAGCCAGCCATCAGAAAGGAGATGAAGTAACCAAGAATCTGAGCTTTAGGTCCCAGTGACAGTTCTTCCAGTGATGCTCAAGTTTTGTCACTTTTTATGAGTGAAGGAGAGTTGTTCACTGGGTTTCAGGAGGTTGCTGAGGGAAGACTGGTTGCCCCATTTCATCTGGCACTGGAAACCTGGGCTGGTACTTGCTGCAAGAACCCTGCTGGCTGCCAGAAGTTACCTGCAGCCAACCCCCCACCCCTATTCAAAGAGCCCTTTTCTCATTAAAGGACATACTTGCATAATCTTCCTTGGATGATAAGCAGCAGTGCCTACACTGTCTCACACCCAGGCCTCCAGACTTAGGCAGGCCTAAGGAAAAGACTGTTCTGCGTAACCAGCTCTACCTGGGAGCCTAGACCCATCCTAAGGACATGATGCTATCAGGGTGGGGAGGAGAGGGTGTGCCTCAAGCATCCAGCAAAGACAAGCACCCCAACTGCCAGGTTGGTGTGGAGACAGCAACTGCAAGAGGCTGAGAAACACGGAACTCAGAAACGTCTCTGTGCCCCAGATAAGTTTTCTCCTTGGTCTCATGAGAAAAAAAAACAAAACAAAACAAAATAGTGTTTAATTTCTTTTGCTTAGGGTGATTGTTTACCCTAAGAATGACTTTTGAAAGATGGGGCTTCAAGTTGACTGCGGGAAGGGGAGTTGCCCACCTTCATCTTAAACTTGGTGCTGAAGTGTCTGGACTAGCAGATGAACATCAAATAGTTGCCCTGGCACCATTCAAATCAGCTGAATGTTGAAGGTGTATGTAGGGGAGATCTCTGGTCCCAGCTCTGATCTGTTCTATGAGATCCACAGGATCTCACTTAGCTCACCATGCCATTCATCCCCATGGGGATGCTCTTAGTATAGAGGAAAGCATCCTGCTGGGGTTTAGCTTAGAGCACTTTGCACAAGAACTCTGGTAAAAAAAACAAGCACCTGGGAAGGCTGTGACCTTTCCAAGGAGGTTTGGTTTCATTCTGTGACATATGTGAAGGAAACTCGTGGTTCCTGGGATGTGGAGTCTGGGATGAATGAATCAGTTTGCAGTTGGGAGTGTGGGAGGTAACAGGGCTGGTTTTCCCTCGCAGAAGTGCTTCTGGTTCTGCACTGTTTTAGGAAACAACAGCATCTGTTTTCAACCTTAAACTGGAGAGGTTTAAGGTCCTACTTTCAGCCCTCACGGGCCGTGGTGGTGGCAGCAGGACCAGCAAGCCTCCTGCTACTTTCCATTTCACAGAAAGTGAGGCAGGCAAAGGTTAAGGGACTTTACCAAGGTCATGTAGGAAATTAGTAGGGCAGAAGGCTGCTCATTAGGACATCCTTTCTGCAGAATATGACAAGAGATGGACCAGAGGTGCAGAGAAAGAACGGGACTTACCCAGGGTTGCAGGATCATCCCACCTCCCGAGGTAATTGCCCTGGCAGATAGATTATCACATACTTCCCGTATCTCCACTGCAAAAGGTGAATGGGAAGGGGTGTGTGGGGGGGAAAGACGATTGCAATTAATTCAGATGAGCTTGACTGGACATGCACAAGCAATCTGGAGAAGGAAATCGTTCTAGTTCTGTCTGGTTCAGCAGAAACTCCACCCACCGAAGCTTTCCGGCAGGAAATCAAGTTACAAACATTACATGATCTGAGCAAATTCTCATACACTGATCCTACCCTGGGGACAGGACACTTTCGAGAGCTGCTTGTTGAGGCTCTGTAGATTTAGATCCCTTAACCCTTTCTGGAGTGTCACTCTGAGGGCATCACAGCTTCTTGTGCTGGCTAAAGATCACAGCGAGGACTCGAAACTGTTGGGGTCATTCTTCATCCATAAAGAAGTCCTGAAAGCTGTCTTCATGTGGAGGAAAGAAGGGGAGGGCTGGGGAGTCTTTCTTCTACTTGCTTTTTACTACTGAAAAATTGAGATCTGTTGACAATATGTTTCCTGGAACACCCTAAAGATGACCAAAAAACGTGTGGTTTCTGGCACCAGCCTGACTGTGCAAGTGAAACCTCTCAATGGAGAAAGGAACCAAATTGTACTTGGACTGTTTCAGACCCATTGTTCTTTACTAGCAGAAATGCCTGAAAAACAATAGGAGAAAAGCTGCCATCATGAAAATTCAGACACCTACTGCTTCAGCTAAGGGTTAAGATAAGTTGTGATCCACATGGTTAAATTATATCATGAACCTTAAGGAAATAAACCCTGACACTTGCTAATAGTCCCGAGATTTAAAACAAACAAACAAAAAGCATAGAGAGGAAGGGAGCTTTTCACAGAATAGGAAGCAAAAAGGAACACAGCTCATATTTCTTTTCTCTTTTTCCATTTCCCAGCAATGTAGATGAATGTCTGACACAGAGAAAAGAGGAAAGTTGGAAGCTGCTTGCAGTGGTATCAAGGCTGTTTTCCACGTGATGGCTGTTTCTGGGGACACTGCTGGAGAGTGAGGAGGTGGGGATGGCCCTGGCTAGAAGTGCTTCCCACCAGAGGACTCGGTGTGATGTGTCTCAGGTTTCCTTTCTGTTCCTCTAAGAATCAGAGCATCTCCTGGTGAAGGTCACAGCTTTGATCCCTGCAGCTTGCTCTGGTGTTTATGGATGGCCATTATTAGTAACACAGGCTAGTGCATGCACTGCTCCGTGCCTGCCCTTGTCTGGCTGCAAGGGAACAGGGGCAGGATAACAAAAGAAAGTATAAATAGAGTCCTTTTAAAAGCTTGTTAAATAGAAATAGACTTTTAGGGAGGAGAGAGAAAGAATGAGGCATGTTACCATAGTAACTGCCAATGGTTTATTTAAGAAGGGCAGGGAAACAAACACCACAAAAAGGCTAAGTCAAGAGGAGTTGGAGATTGCCGAAGGACTCCACCAGGATACAGACATGGGGTAGCCAGGTAAGAGCAGTGAGCTTCTGCTAAAGCCATGCTGAACAAAAACCATCCTGCTTTACCTCTTGCAAAGTGGTCTGGAAAACGTTAGTGTGAAAAGTGCATGAGGGAAACAGAGAGAGGCTGTGTTTCCAGCTTTTTGGGGGTGGAGGGTGGGGAAATGCATGAGAACATTGTCAGAGTGGTGAAATCATCAGGAGCAAAGGGCCACGTTACCTCCACCCGACCTGAACTCACTGAGCGTAAAGCCCAACGCATGCTTTTTGTCATCCTGGGGTTAGAGGAACAGCAGAGGGCTTTCAGTGTCAACTATTCCAAACTGGACCTGAAGCTCCTTTCCTGTGTGCACCAGCAAATGGGGAATCTTATGGTTCCTTTTCCCCTGGGCTGAAAGCTCTCACTGAGTCAGGAGCAAAGACTGAAAACCGTGGTGGACAACTGTGCTGTCTGCCTCCCCTTATCCCCTCTGTTATCTTGCTTTCTCCTCCAATATTTTCTTAGGTAACATGGCTGATCATAATGATTTGCATTCATTCATTCTCCTGTGCCCAGGAGGCTGCATCCTGCCTGAAGATCCTTGTGCTAAACGCTGCACATTCACGGGACAGAAACATTCCTTCGACCTCGAAGAGCTCTTACTTAACACAAGAAAAGAAGCAGCAGGTACAAAAGCAGGTGTGAAGCAGGTGTGAGGAAGGGGCTTTTCCATTCTCCACCTTAAAAAGACCAGAAGCAACTCGAAAGTCTCTGCGGTTGGACTGTCTTTTGCAGTTTTGTTTTTAGTCTTTTAGTTTCTAAATCGATGTCACGTCTTCCTGACTCATCGTTTGGAAAACCTCGGGGCAGGTACCACTGGAGGTGTTCAAAGAGCAGTCACAGAAAGAAAACAAGCTTCCCTAAGAGGAGAGCTAAGAATTGCAAAAAAATAACGTTATTTTCTTTTTAAAACTGAACAGGCACCTTCACTGGGGAAAGGGAAATAATTGTGAGAGTCTCCTGCATCTCTGCAGCAGAGAGCAGACACCATGGACTGTTTCATCGTATTTTGCTTCATAGTAAAGCCAGTACTGTGTATTCACACAACAGAGCAGGAGACTTTCTGTTTGGTTTCTATCAAAAATCTCCTTCCTCTTGCTGAGAGGCAGATCTTTTGAAAACTCTGGACTAGGAGCTGAAAGCCCCATTTCTCCTTAGAGAAATCCAAAAGATTTATCTTGATTTCCTTCTTCAACACCTCTCTGCTTAACGGGTGCATTTCAGCAGCAGGGCTGTAGCTCCTTCACATTTCTGATCCCCTGGATGAATTTTGAGGCACAGCTTGAAAAGCTGATGCCTCTGTGAGCCCATTAACACAGACATGTTTGCTGGGGGATGTAAATGATCTTATCCAAGCAGGGCCCTAGGTTACCTAACTCAGGCCAATTTTTGTGCAAAACCAAACCTATGGGTGGCATATTTATTTTTAGCTTTTGAGCTAAATTCTCTTCATTTTCTCCCCCCCAGCAAGAGGCAAATCACAACCCGACTGCTCCACTTTCCACATTTCCCTGACCCTATGGAGATTTATCCCATATGCCCACTGATGCATGAGAAATTCAGGGTGAGCATTTTCAGAAGGTTTCACACAGCCTTTGATGTCTCCTAGCCTGGGAAATTGGTCCTCCTTCTGCTTCCCAGCTTGGAAGGTCTCACTGTGGTATCTAGAAGAGATAACGCTCCCTTTCTCTGTCTGCACTCCGTGCCAGTTGGACTGCTCTCCCCTCTACTGCAGGGATGCACAAGGGATATTTCCCTCCAGATATTGCAGAAGGTCCTTCTTGGAGAAGCTGGCCTGTCTGCAGTTCTAGGCAATCCGGGCTGCTCCTCTCTTCTCACAGAGATTGAGTTATGCCAGGCTTTGACCTAAGTGAAACTGCTGACGGTCACAGGGATTTGACTAATCTCCTTAGGTCGCTGTGAAATTTGTGATTCCTTTTAGGGAATAGAATTTTTTTATGATTTTTTTTTTTTTTTTCTCTCTCCCTTCAGGCTAACTTGCAATGTAAAAATAAACTGAAGCCCACGGTGGGAGATTAATTTCCTCCCAAACTCAGGAAGGGCAGTCAGTCAACACAAGATTCTCCTGGCCCATCCCAGGAGGACACTGCTCCTGGATTCATTCCTGGAGACAGCTGCTGTCCGACCTTGCTGTAAGACTTCCTTCCCCAGTGCTCTCCTCCTGGCCCTGCTGTAGCCCCATGGGGTCTGACAGCAGCCCATGGGCACAGCCCAAGACATTTCCTTCCCTCCTGGCTCTGTTCTGCCTTAGGGTCCTCTGCTAGCAATACTGAGGGTGGGGAGCTGAAATGATTATGTCCTAATTTCCAGTCGTATTTGACTAATCTCCAAATGGAGAAAGCCAGACTCCCCAGGTATCCAACCTCCAGGGGCTTATGTGTAATTTTGCCTTCATCTTCATGGCTCAGAGAGCCTCTTTGCAGCCTGGCCCTGTAGTCAGGGTAATCGTGTCCTTTCCATGCAGAAAACCCTACTTCTGTGTTTGTCCCCATCACTGCTGCTGCCAGGATGCTCCTGCCCTTTCCAGAACATGGAAGAGTTTGCACCATGCCCGTGGTGCATCTCCTAGTTGACCAGCATTAGTTCATCTTTCCTGGCTTTGCAATCCTTCCTGGTCCAGCTGATGTTTAAGGGCAGATCCATTATATAGACCCACTTTCCACATGGAGGTTTGTGTCTGGGTCTCTGTGGCAAAGAAACCTCTGCAGACCTCTTGGTGTGTGTGGTTGCTGCACAAAGCTAGTATCAGTCAAATAATTAAGAACTGGTTGCTCACACAAATGCCAGAGCCTGGCTTTTTTTTTTTTTTTGCTGTGCTCCAGGGGTTCCCATTTCTAGACATTCCCATGAATTAAGCTGAGCAAGCTGGCAGGGGAGAAATGGTCTCTGAATGTTGGCATGAAAATCGCCACCACAAACTCAGCTGTCATTGTCCTTCTGCTTTGTAAGTTTTAAGCCCTTCAATTAGGGTGAGATGACAATACCCAGAGTGGGATTCCTTTGCTCTTCTTTTGGCGTGTAAAATGGAGATGTCTGACTTCAGATGAACCAGTCACTGTCGGCTCCCTTTGTTGCAGATGCAGAGAAATAGGAGGAACCAGAGTGTGATTCAATCTACAAGAGTATCTGAGAGAGGTCAAATGAATCATAAACTGTGAAAGAAGCTGAAGCTACATAGCCAAACATAAAATTCTACATTTTAGATGTCTAAAGGTATGTGAGATGAATTCCACTCCTGTGACTCAGGTGGTGAATTGCACAATGTGATGACAGGCTGACCACGCTGAGTAAAGCAGCTCTCATTTAATGGTCTGGCTTCATAACTGCCTCCTTCTCCTGCCTGTGTAAAAGTGCAGACCTGTTCTGTTGATTCATTTCTTAGCCCTCGATGGCAGGAGTGTGTAGGGTGACATCTAGATGGCCACTGAGTGTGTGCTTGTCTTCTAGGGGAGCACTTGTGTCCTTATCTTCTGCTTCCAGGTCACTAGATTTTTCCCTTCTCCAAGAGATGTTTGAATTAATAAAAAAATAATGGGTTCAGTTGCAGGCAAAGTCTAAAGAGCTCAAGACTGAAATTCTGAGAGGTCAATAACAGGCTGAGGACTCATGCTGGCTGGGGAAGAAGGACTGGGATAAGAGCAAGGAGTGGAATGTGACGGGGATGAAATGTGTGAACATGAGTCATTTCAAAGATGAAAAGCACAGAAGAAAAACCTAGAACCATGAAAATGGGGTTGAAAGGTGGTCTTGGAGGCACCTTGTAATCCACCCCAAGACAGGAGGTCATATGTAGAATGCAAAACAATAAAAGAGAGAGGTGAGCTTGCTAGAAGGTCATGGAGACTCTCCTGCTTGTTTTATGATGCCTTGGATCTGAATCCAGTGGTTCACATGGTTTATTTGGCAGAGTTGCCTCCCTGTGAGCTGCAAGGCTGGGGATTTTATTCTCACAGTGCATTACTAGAAGTTCTGTTAAAGGTTTCCTCTATAATTCCCTGTCTAGGTTATCCCTAGAAATCACCATCTGGGAACAGGATTAACAAGCAGTTAGGTCCTCCTTCTCTGAACCTCGAGGGCATGTCATTGACACCACACTGTTCTAGGACCCTGCTTCCCCAGTGGGAATCTGCTGCCTGTGATATGTGGCAATCCTCTGCATTTGAGATCTAAAATAGATGTGCCAGACTGTGACAGGGAAAAGTGCCTTGGGTAGGGCAGATTGGAGAAAGCTGGCAGGGGCCAGAGTCACAGGATAGCTCTTGGGTTCATCTCTACCTCTCTTGCTGCTTCTGACAGGGGGAGGCAGACACAGCTCGGGGCTGTGCTTCTCTCTCTCTGAGCCAAGGACATGGAGAAGTGATGCACATGCTCTGGGGCTGCAGTTCCAGCTCTTCAGTTGACATCAGAGTACAGAGCAGGTACATGATGATGCTTGCTGTAGAGGAGAGGACAACAGAAGCTGGCTAGGTGGTACATGGCAGCACTGTCCAGGAAGGGAAGATGACTTTGAAACCAGTAGCAACCCTGACTGATGACCTCAAATTCAGACATAACCTCCTCAGTAAGAATCCTCTTGTAGGTTGGAGATCCTTGGTGCTGAGCAGTATAAAGATGCAACAGATTTTTAGAAGGCATTGGAAGTGGCCTCTCTAGTCACTAAGTCCTAGTGCTGATGCTGTCCTTGAGGTGCACCTGAACTTTTTTGCCTGTGGTCTGGACCAAATGTAGACAAGTAAGTGCAGAGATTTGCCTTCAGTGCTCAGTGCTGAGAGGCAAGGCCTGCTGGTGTAGGAGGCTGCTACACCCATCTCCTTTTCTGAGTTCCTTAAAAGCCATGAAAGGCTTGCTTCTTTCACAAAGCCTAAGAGACCTTGAATACCTTAAATCATTCTAGCTATTAGTGCAGAAATAAATAATGATGAGAGCTCCAGAGGGATGTGCTTAGTAGCTCCACAGCCTCGCTGCTAGCAAGTGTCCCCTCCTTTCTGCTTATAGCTTTTGTGTTGCTCCAATTAGCCTTTGAACTACTGAGTAGATCCTCACAATCCCAAGGGGATTTCCATGCCAATATGGTGGAGACTTCTGGGAAAGAGCAGTGCCTTAAATTGCAAGAGGGTTGGGATGGGATAAACTCCTTTCCATTTCCTCATTCTTTCTACCTTTGAGATACAGAATGTTTGGTCTAAACATATGTGAGGTGGTGCATTAGCCTGTGGGGATGCCTGAACTTTATCTTGAGATTCATATGGGATGAGAGGAGCATTATTCATCCCCACATGCCATACGTGCTCGTGTGGGCACACCTTGTTTTGTCAGTGGGTGCTGAAGACATGTAGCAGTGAAGAAATCTGGATATTGGAGAAATGGGTCAACCTCAACTGAAGTGCAGGTGGGTTGTGGTACTCCACACTATCAGATCCACTTCAGTTACCTTAAATGCACTCTTCTCAGGTTGCTGAGATGCTGAGTCCATCAAGAAGTCAAGCCCTTTGACCACACCTCACTGTAGGCAGCAAAAAGACCAAGGTTCTCTGGAATTCTGGGACCCATGTCCAAGGTGTGGGCTAGGTCTTCAAAAGGCATTGAGATCCTGCTCCAAGCATTCTTGTCTCACACCAGTAAAAGCTGAGTGGCTATTGCTGGTATTGCTGCCTATGGGAGAACAGGGTCTGGCCCACAGGGAAGGCTGAGATAACCATCTCCACCTGAAGGTGTCAGCCCAGGCAGAGGAGTGAAGCTAATGGGAGAATGGGCTGGATGGAGGCAGCGAGTGGCACGTAGAGCTCTGGAGCAGTTCAAACTGTGCTCTCGTGTGTTTGTGTCTCCCCTCAGTTCCCACGCCTCTGCACTTCCTTGTTTAGCCCAGGCCCGGAAGCAAAACTGCTGAAATGCAAGGAGGAAAGTTATTCTCATGGTGTTTCCAGCCCAAACAGAACCAGGAGGGAGAGAGGAAATCTCATGAGAAATCTTGACAGATTTCCAGCCCAGTCTCACTCAAGGCCATGGAGCTCCTGGTGTTTCATCTGGAGCTCTCACCGCATTTTCATGTGTTTGGAAGTCCCTCAGCACCAGAGTGACAGCAGGACTGGTGTCCAGGGCCTTCCTGCAGCCCCATGGAGCTTGGCATTGCTCTGCCTCAGACCAGAGTGGGTGAGGAGCACTGTATTTGCCTCTTGTTCCCACCATGGATGAGGATGGTGAGGCTGCGGGTGACTTCTGCAAGCCAGAGATGTTTGTGGCAGAGATGAAGTTCCTTCTTTCTTCCCACTCAGGCAGGATATCCAGGAGAAAACCAGAGACTATCAGCTGGAAAACAAGCTCAAAGTCCAGTGCTCCGTGCTCAAGCTGGCAATAGCACCAGACTTCTAGGTAACTTCTCAGATATCTCCACATTTCCCCACATGAAGTGTGGTCCATCAGGGAAAGAGGCTGGATGGAGGGGTGGGAGGGTCTGTCCTGTAGCATCTCCTTTGAATGCAAAACCCTGGAAGATGGCACCAGTGCCACTGTGTGGAGGGTGTAGGGGTAAGGTGGATTCTGCACCCAGGCACTGACAAACACCATGGTAAGAGCAAGAAGCACCTGCTGGTCCTTGGATGGTGCCTGCTGATGCCAGGGTGGTCAGCTCTGGGCGTTGCTATCTCCTGCAGTGCAACCCTAATCTCCATTCTTGCTCTGGTTCTCTGGATTCCTGGTCCTGTTTGTCTCCATTCCCTTCCCAGCAGCAGTCTGTGCTGGTTAATTGCAGGCTACCTTAAAACAAGAAGTGTTTCATCACGTATTTGGCTGGAAATGTAGCACCCCTTGCTGCCACTGAATGATGGTGGTAATTAGGAGTTTGCTGCGTCCCCAGCTTTTATTCTGCAGCGCAGCCAATGCAGCAGCAATTAATCCCCAGCAAGCCCAGACTAGGTGAATGCAGCAGTGCTGGGGATGGAGATAATCTTGGCATCATTTACAAATGCAAAGCCATCCTCGGAGTGGGAAAGACCTCTGGGAGTTGCTTTGCTTTTTGTTTGCAGCAGGAAGGCTGACTGACAGCGGGCTGGTGTGGGTTGGCTTCCTCGTCCAGTTGTTTGGAAAGGGCCACTTCCATTTCAGAGCACTGAAAACTCCAGCACTGGCTTTGGGGTGAATTTTATCTCACTTTTTTTCAGGAGAACTGAGCAGCCTGAAGCAGGTCTCAGTTGAGCAGTGGGAGCAATGAAAGCTCTGATTCCTCCCTGTTGTAACTGAGCAAATTGCCACAAAGCAGTAGATGAAAAAAAAAAGGAAAAACACAACTGAGGGGCTGGGATTCGTGCTTGCTAACTTACAGGTCCCTAAAGAAGCTCCAAGAGTGATGCTCTGCCTTTTCTTTGGTTGTCTAAGGACCCTGGGGAACTGGTTTTTAATGTAGGTGCTTCAGTAAAGTGTGTTTGGAATTCCCCTGAGGCCACCTTACCACAGGTCTCAGTCATATCAGCAGGTACAAAGCAGCTCCAGTACAGAAACCCTGTGGGTTGCTGCCAGAGGGAGACAGTGGCACTCAGCTCATTCTTCATTGCAATTGCATCTTCCTCCTGTTCTTCAGCCCAGCCTTTATGGGAATGGTTGCTCTCCCAGGAGGACAGGGATATGAGCTTGGCTGGAAAGGACTGAAGAGATCCTGGGTTCCCATTTCCCCTATGAGATGAGCACAAGCTGTTTAAATGTGATTAGAGCACTGTAATCTATTCCCACTGTTTCATCCCTCCTGGGGGGCTGACTTTGCAAGGAACAATTGAAGCTTCTTGGGGTTAGAAAGCAGATTTCTCTCCATCCTCATCCAACTTTCATTAACTACTTCAAGAACTGCTTTTTGCACATCACTTCCAGGTTGGTCAGGCACCAACCACTGGGACTGGGTGATCCTGGAGGAGCAGAGGGTGTCCATTGTAATCCCTTTAGGTTCAGTCTTGTCCCTTACTCTAATTTTTTTAGTTGCTGGGGAGGAGGTGTTTCCAACAGAATCTTAGCAAAGAACAAATCAGGAGGATGCTTTGCTGTCACTTTTCATGACCCATCACACCTGAGAGCCTCAAGCCTGCCCAGGCAGTGCCACCCACAGCCACTGAAGGCCGAGTGACAGTCCTGAGAGTGAGAGCAGGATTTGGCTCCTGTTTTTCCTTTGAGACTTGGAAGGCCTTGGTCATATGTGAATCCATTTCACAGGTGCTCCCTGGAATAGATAAGCATCACCAGCTATTTTTGAATCCACAGATGGAGACATTTAGGCTTGACAATGTCATGAACCAGAGCCAAAGCTATGTAGACCTGGCAATGTGTTACTTGTGTACTTAAAATTAAGTGTTATCTTAGTGTCTGATGAATGACACCCCAATGCCTGCAGGCAGTGGGAATGTTTATCAGGTATTTTTTAGAGAGGTTTAATGTTTGAGGTTTTTTTTTCCCAGTAACAGGACTGTTTCATGCTGAGGATCAGGGATTGATGAGACAGTCCCATTAAGACATTAGGGAGTCCAGTGTCTGTCCAGTAAATAGGATTAACAGAGCCAACAGGGGAGGTATGTTAGGAAACATCTAGTCTTACAGAGAACAAGTAAAGGACAAGCAATCAAATGACCACTTTACAAACACGTGGTGGGTACTGAGGAGATGGGCAGCAGTCACTAGGGACTGGTCAAGAAGCAACTTTCAGATCAAACACATTCTCTTGGCAGGAGTCTCTCTGGAAAGGGGAGATGAAGTAGCTGCCATGTGCCTTGGCTCCAGCAAGGTTTTCATCACTGATCTTCTAAACCACATGACTCAGATGCTTGTTAATGTGGCTTCCAGGACAGGAAGGCAATGATGAGCCTGGGTCTGCAAGGTGGATGATTGAATGCAGAGGAGGATCATTTGATCCACAGGACGTGCAGAGCCAGGAAGGACTGAGAATGACACAGAAACTGGGATGAAGGGTGGCCTCAACTTGGTGGAAGAAGAAGAACCTTTCAAAAGTAGCATGAGATTCCATCAGGAGACACGTGGGGTGGACTGAGGCAGGAACATCCAGCTGCACCAACACAGAATGGGGAACAACCGGTTTGGGCAATGGGTTCCCAGGGAATGTGAGTCAGGAAATCCACCCTCTTCTGGAGACAGCAAAGAGCATACTGGGAGGTGTAAACAAGCATATTGCCTAGCCTGAAACTCAAAGTTTAGTACTCAGAATGTGGGGCAATATATTTCTGCATCTAAGGCTGGAATAGTGCGATAGAAAGACCTGGGAAATGAGACCTAGGAGGAAAGGTTTAAAAAATCAGGGATTTAGCTTTAGAGAAGCACAATCTCCCTGGGTCATCACAAGGCTGCTGTAAACCTAAAAGAAATGTCAATACTGTCTGTTGAATTTGTATTTAAAATGTGTGTTGAATTCTCTGGAGTTTAACTAGAGCTTAGTTAAGAAAAGAGGACCTTCTTCTGGGAACTGGAATCGCACACACTTAATTAATGATAATGAGCACTGCAGGATATAAGAGCCTGCACAAGGATTTTGACTGCAAGGTGTTCCAGCAACACTTGACTCAGTATGGACATCTGTGATTTGATAAAGTGGTTACCAAACAGGGGTGGAGAGTAGAACTATTCCTAACCATGTTCAGGAGGATATTCATTGTCAGCTGAAGCCTTCTGGGAACTTTGCTTTTTTCTTTTATTGCATCTGGCTGTTTAATGGCTATTAAAACAGAGCTATATTATTCATTCTGCAACAGCATGCCCAGTAAATGAACTTATCTTTTTCTTTAGGACTTCAATCCAGTCTGTTATGAATTAATTTGCAGTTGAATCATATGAGGCAATGTTTTGGTAGGTGGTTTGTTTTTCTGCTCCTCTGTGCCCCCACGGATGTGAATAGATAAATCAGGATGTGGAGTGTCTGTCCTCATTGAACAAGTGAGATGGTGAGGACAGGGAGCAGCCATACAGGAATTCTGGTGAGTGGTGAGTAATGCTTCTCTTTAGATATTTATGCATGCATGGGCTTCACCAAGATCACAACCAAGCCACCCAGGGCTGCAAGGTCTTGCACTCTGAGATAAAAACCACCCAGGGCTTCAAGAGCAAGGCTTTGCACTCTGAGGTATCTCCTGGCTGCTGTCCCTAATAAAAAGATGAGGAATGTGAAATGCTTGGTGTGCTGTTCTGCCCAACTCCTGCTCAGCTGGTGTAGAGGAGAGGAGAGCTCCATGATGCCCTTCTCAAGAGCTCTTTGGCATTCTATAGGCTATGTCTTAGGGTTGTCCAACACCTTCTGATCAAGGAGGGGCATCTTCAAGCTGTTGCCCAAGCCTCACTGGGCAAGTGACATCTTGGGACTGGGAGTGGTGGCAATGGCAGCAGTGGTGACAATGGCAGCAGATTCCTCAGATGCTTGGGCTGCTTTGCTGCCAGCTTTTGGGACACCAAGAACTGTACAAGATGACAGTCCTCAGATGTGTAGATAGGAATGCAACAAATGAATCGTATTTAGAAATCAGCACAAATCCATTTTAAGACAGCAAACTATCAACTTTCTGCACCGTGAGCTGATGGGTGGAATTTATAAAAGCCTATCCTCAGGTGCCAGAGCCAGAATCTCTGGTGTCCACCAGAGTGTGTTTAACACAGTAGCTGTGTGCAGAAGAGCAGCATATTTCCCAGATGCTTTTCTCTCCCTTCACTGGTGGAGTCCACCTGCTCAGAGGGTGAAGAGCTAAACCAGCAAGGTTTTACTCCGAGGTAAAGGGGAGAAGGTTCCAGCCCCTCCTGCATCTGACATGGCCCAGCATAAACAGCAGTGCTGTGCTCTGGCTTTTGTTTGCTGGTGGCAGTGGAGAGGAGCTGACAGAGCCTTGGCCTCCTCTGCCTCCTCCTCCTCCCATTCTTCATCCCCAGAAGCTGGGACTTCCTGTGGTTTGGCAGGAGCTCTGTAAACATGTTCCCCAAAGTGCCTTCCCCCCTCCTGCCACCACCACACGCCCTCACAAGAGAGGAAACACCGCAGCTGGGAATGTGGAAGGGGATTTCCACAGGCTGTGAGGAGGCTGGAATCCTTCACCCATCGCCGGGACTCAGGGATACTGGGATTCCTCCTGTTGGCCCCGGTCACTCCTGGGAGAGATCCTGATCCACTTGGTGTAGAACTGGGACAGCACCCAAATGGCACCAGGGGTGGTTCCCAGCTCGGTTCTTCATCTCTGTTTTTCCAGCCTGGTGACCATCTTCCAAGAGCTTTGCCTCTGCTCCTTTTACAGAGGGCAAAAGCACCCCTTGAAGGAGAGGGTGTGAAGGAGAATTTCAGCCAGGCAGAGGGGGTGCAGATCATCACCTTACAAAGCATGAGTGGTCCAGCAGCTCTGTGTCATCTCTGACAGCAGTCCCCTCTGAGGACCCCTTACCCGGCCATGGACACGTGTCACAGGATGTCTAAAATCCATACAACTCTACACTTGCTTTTCTTGCTGAATTAGAGGTGCATCCCACTGGGGACCCCTCTCTACACCTTTCAGCCTTCCCAGAGGGTGCCCAGGCCTGAGCAGTGCTGACTGGCACAGGTATGGATTGTGCACAGAGTGAAACATCTGCATCGTGCATCATCTTGGGAGTCCTGGCTCTGCTGGGTTATAGCCAAATAGCCCTGAAAGGCCATGGGGGGTGTGGATACTGTTGTCCCATCCCACCTCTTCCAGGCTGAGGTATCAGATCCTGGGCTGTGGGCATTTTTCTTGGCACCGAGAGCATCTCCGTGTGCCTGGACTTTGTGACCTTCGGTGATCCCTCCAACTTGAATCACCAGTCCTCGGGTGTGAGGGGTAAGGGGCTGTGCATGACTTTCCCATGTGGGGACCAGGAGAGGGGGACAGGCAGTAAATGCAGTGCATGGGTGACATCTAATGTCATATTGGGGTAACACAGGCTGGCTTTTTCTTAAGTTTAATCCTACTAATTGTAGGGACTTTGGAGTGAGCCGGAGGATCAGACTCATCTGGCTCCAAAAGGGCACCTTCTTCCTGTGGGAAAGATCTTTTTCTTCTAAGCAGCAAGAGGTGGCTCACAGCATTTCACCCCCATCTTCATGCCACGGGGCTGCAACTCCAGCCTCCAGCTCTGCATACAGCCAGTCTGTGCTGCACTGCTGCTGTTCTCCAGGCAGGGGACCAGCACCCTTCCTCAGTGGCATTTGAGCCCCTTGGTTTTGCCAGGACTGCCTCCTCCTTCCCATCTCTTCCATATCCCCATATATACCAGCCCTTGCCTCACATCTATATCAATAATTAGCTCATGGGGGCTAATTTTTCACCACCAGAAGGCTTTACCAGCTTGTTTGCTAGGGAGGGTGAGTTTGAAGGGCTCTCCCACCTCCAAAATGTTTTGGGGAGGTGAGAAGGGACTTTGAAGGCTTTACTTAAAGTTTTGGTCTATGGATGACTTTGCACTTGGAAAGCTCAGGTTGTATTTTGAAAGACTTTTTAGAGTATTTTAAGGGTGATTTCAAGGTTGAAGGTATTTTGCTTGATTAAAACCACTTCTCAAACACTAATACTTGACTTCTTAATGGCTGAGGGCTATTCCCATCTCCCTGCTTCGTTAGGTCTTTGCAAATAGACACTTATCAGCAAGACTGTTTCTCTCCAGTTGTCTAATTGGGGAATGCAATTAAATCTGAGCTGTGGTTCCCAACCAGAAGTCCCTCCTCCATGGATGAATTTGGTAGTGTCCCTAGCTCAGCTGTGCCTAAGCCATTCCTGGGTTTCAGCCAGGGCCTGAATTTTCACCAGAAGATACATGGCACATCTCTTGTCCTTAGATTAAGTCCTTCCTTCTCCCTCACTCCTTCTAAAATCAGGTGTTTTCCCCTATTTTACCTGCACCAGCATGGACCAGTGATGAACCCATCCCCAATTCCTTGCTCCTAGGTCTGCACCAGAGCCATGGTGGTGCTTCTGCTGGTGTAATCACATTAGATTTGCAGGGAAAATCAATGGGCAGGTGGAGATGTACAGCTGGGCCCAAGCCCTTTATGAACCTAGAATAATGGGAATAATATTATTTTTCTTTTCCCCAGCATGCCATGCTGACTGGAGGCTGGAGCCTTCACTTTCCCAGAGGCTGTTGGAAAGCTAAATTAATTTGTTAGTGTTTATATCCTGAGAAACTGCTGCAGAGCCTTGGGGGGCCACTTACAGCCCCATCAGTGGCTCATTGACTCAGTGGCTCATTGAGCCCAGGAAAACAAGAACCATTAGGACCCAAGCAAACCTCGACTGTTCCTCTCCTGCATAATGATAGTAATTAGTGCTTGCTGGTACTTTGCAAGCTTTAGTTAATTACTCCTCAGAGCTTCTTCGAGGAGGAAGCTATTTTTAGTGTGTTTTACACACAGGGAAACTGAGGCAGCAGATTTAAGGGATGCAGATGGGATGGTGATAGGGAGAGGCCTGGAGTTCTGGATATGCCCACTGCTTCTCCCCTTGCCCTAAGTCCACTGAAACATGTTCAATTTGGATGCTAAAATGACATATTTTTAATGATGAAAAGCTTGTTTGGATTGGAAACAGCTTTGTCCTTTTTTTTTTCCTCCCTAAGTGGGGCATTTTCCTTAACCTACCAAATAAAACATCTTTTTTTTTGTTTGTTTTTCACCTCCTAACTAGCCATTTTTGGAAGAAAATCAAGGCTATTTGGGCTTTCCTGTTGCTGCTCCCTTATTCCACCTTTCCAAGGCAAACCTGAAGACATTGAGGAAAGAATTAAACTAAAAACATCCAAATACACACACACAAAACTAAGGGAGCTAAAAGTGCTTCATGTGCAGAAGGTCATTGGGATGCAAACCCCTGTTCCCTCAAAGCCTGCAGACTGAAATCAGCTATAAAGCTGTTTAATTCTTCCCTGCTGGTTTTTAAGTGCATTTGCAAGGCAAGTTGTTTTTGTGTTTTGGTTTCGTTTTTTGTCAAGCCAATTATTTATTGCTCCTTATCTGAGTTTATTCACTGTGGTTTTATTGTCCCATAAAGTCCCTTAGTTGCTGGAGAGGACAGATGTTTGGTAGGTTTGTCTAGGTAAGTGAAAGAAATACATATATGCCTGCTTTGTAAAGATGCCAGGCAGAACACTGTGGTGCAATTTTACTGTTAGTTTTCCAATATATGAGTTTTTTCCTGATACATTCAGCTCCTAGGGCCCTCTGACACATGATTTTCTCAGGCTTCGTGATCAAAAAGTAAATTCTAGCTGAGAAATGCAGGCTGGAAATACAGCAGAAAGCCAAGGGTAAGACACCAAGGTTGTTGTTGCTGCTGCTGCTGTTATTATTATTCATAAATGTCAAATTCTCTGGTGGGTTTTCAAGGAGGACATGTGAATTTTAAGGCCTGACTCAGGATTTTTTAGGAGCTGACTGGAGCACCTCTGAGTGGCAGTCAGTGCTGTGGGATCAGGCAGCACAGCCTAACACAAGTTCTGATTTCCCTGAGTTCATTTCTCACTTGGCCCATAGGCTGCTAAATATGATGAGCATTAAAAAAACATAAATCTTAGGGTTCAGCTGTAAAATTTCTCCTGTCTAGGCTTGTTTACCAAAGAAGCAGCTTAAATAGGGCTGCTACTTATTTCCACAAGTGTAAAAAAGTTGGATGCAAAGTTAATTTTCCAGTTAATTACCAGTCTATGGAATTTTTTTTCTGGATTGATTACACATGCAACGTGCTCCTCACACAAATCTATCCTGTGTAGATATCTATCTGTCTGGGGTCTCCATTCCTCTGGTGCATAAGTAGCTGCCCAAATTCTTGAATAAGACATCTGCCTCCTGGAGAAGAATCAAGGCCAAGCAGGGAGCCAGTTGTTCTCTTCTCTTTGCAAAGGACCCATCTCTTCTCAGGGTGCTGCAAAAATCCCTCTGAGCTGAACATCTTCATGGCACATCCCCAAATCACAATCTCAGTCCCAAATCCTCTGCTTTGGCTCCATGGGGGTTTGCAGGGGTCCTGTTAGCACTTCCCTGGGGAAGACAAAGAAGATGTAGAGACTTTTTTTTGCTGGATAGCAGGTGCATCTGTGGCCTCTCAGGAGATGGTCATTCTCCTGCTTTGACAACAGCTCCTAGAGATACTCAACCACATGCTAGATGTTGGCCACCAGGTTTGGTTGAGCTGGGTGAGGTAGAACAGTCCAGCCCATTTATTGTCCTGTGGCCCTTTGAAAGGATCTGGGGTTAAACTTGAGAATTTTTGACTCTTACCTCTCTCCATTACACAAAGTTCCTCCTAAAGGAGCTGTGTTGGAGGGAGGAATGGATTGGTAAAAAGCAGTTATCTGCTCATCAGGTTTCTTTAAGCTCATTTCCTCCCACCCTGTAAGTAGGCAGACTAAATTGCTATTTGAAATGTTATTTTGCAGTGCTATTCTGCAATTCAGTATTTGTTTGGGGTGGGGTTTTTTTCTCCTTCACTGTCCTAATTACATTCCTATTTTGACTGCTTCATGTTTATAGATTATTTTAATCATGTTCACTTGCTAGTTTATGAGTTTGAGCTCTTCTTTTTTTTTGTGAATAAGAACTCCAGTGACTGCTTTTCTTACTGCAAAAGGAGCCTGTCTATATCTCTGTTTAGATGGAATGGCCTTTATTGCTTTTATATTCTTTTTTCACACCTATTTGAGTATAGAGATAATCCTCCTCAGACACAGTCTGTCTAATTCTTCCTCCAATATTTCCTAATTTTTATCAATAGCTTCCTCACCAGCCACTGAAAGAAAGTACAGCTGAATTCCCTAGCGGCTTTTTTTTTTTTTTTGGCATTATCTCCAAGAAATAAGAGCCAGTCCCTTGATATGGAAATGCAGGTATTTTGTTAAAGATAAGGATAGCCCTCAAAAGAATAATTTCCTTATTTATTTTCAGTAGAAAATGAGACTAACTCAAGAAAAAAAAAAAAAAAAAAAAAAAAAAGGAAAAAAGGAAAGCCGAAAAAAGAATAATTGCATATTTTATTTTCAATAAAAAATGAGCCAACAAAAAAAAAAAAAAAAAAAAAAAAAAAAAAAAGGAAAAAAGGAAAAACCAGCAGCTCCTTTCTGAAGTTTTTCTACTGTAACCTGCACAGATGAGGTTTGGCCTTTTCAGCACCTCTGAAGGAGAAAGCAGAAGGATGGAGATACCAAAGTGGTGGCGTGTGCTGTGTAGCAAGCCAGGCTGAGACTGTAGGACAGTTGGGGCTCTGGATAAAAACAGAGGGTGCCAGTGGGCAATTTCCAGGATCATTTACGGATTGCCTTGGTGAATCTTCAAGCTGCTTTTCCTCTCCACACCCCTGTTTTGGAGGTGTGGTGGTGGTGTTTTCAGCTTGTTGCTGGAGACCTGTGCAGCGGGCAGCCCGAGGCTGTGTTTACACGAAGGTGAACCGTGTGGTCCAGGGTTGTTCTTGGAGCAGGTTCAGGGATTCAACGTTTCCAGCTGAGATGTTTTGGAAGGGGGACAAACTTTTCACAGGCAGCCCTTGGATCCGTGCCCAGAAACGGGGCCGGGTGGACGTCAGCAGTTTTGGTTCAGGGAGGAAGGTCGTGTGAAACTGCAGCTCAGCTCTGCCCGCCCTTGCACTCGCTGGTGGCCGTGGCCAAAGCCAAAGCCCTGGAGTGAAAGGGCAGAGTTTTGCCCCCGTGGTGCCCGGGCTTGACATCCTCTGCTGGGAACCTGCTCCTGCAGGAAGACCTGCTGATTGAACAGGGTTGGGGATCACCTACACCCTCCCCCCCAAGAGTCCACGCTGACCCTGTTCTTAGGGGACAACCTTTGGTGTGTACACCTGAGCTCTCAGGTTGTTCCCTGTGGTCCCCTCCAGGAAGATCTCTGCCCCTCCAGTTTCACAACTGTCTGGGTGTGGGTGAGTGCCTGGCGGGTTGATTCGTGTTTTCACCTGTTTCCTAGAGCCTGGTTTCTTAACCATTAAATGGCACTGCTGTCCCAGCAGCCACAGTCTCTTCCTGCTCCTTTGCTGGTGGTGGTTATGGCTCAGAGTGCTAAGGGTGAGAGGCTCAGCAGCTGTGAGATGGGTTCAGTGAGTAGCAGACAGAAGATGCTTTTTGAGGGTGCTCTGTGGTTGCAAAGCTTGTTGGGCACATTCAGGAGGAAAGACGTGGGAAATGTGCAGACGTCTCCCATCCCTGAGTGTGTGCTGAGATCCAGAGTCCTGCTTTTCTCTGAGGTGAAGGTGGGAAGCTGAAAAAAGTGCATGTTTTCACCATAATAGATATTTTTCTGCTTTATTAACTCACTACCTGCAGTTTATTGCCCAGTAAAAGGGATCGTGCTCTCCTTTAATTAGCCAAATTAGCTTTATTTGCCAAATAAACCTTCCCAATGAAAACAAACTATCTTTGATATAGATTTCCACCCCCAGGAGCTGATCTATGATCCAATCAAAAATACCCAAACCTGTAATCAGCATGAAAGGGAAAGACAGATGATTTTTCTTTCAATAACTGATTGGGGAATTGCAGTTTTTGTATCTGCCTAGACCAGTGATGTGATGACCTCCTATAGTGTTGTCTGTGGCCTTGACCCTCTTTGCAGAGAGGATGACTTGGATGGGGTGGTTATGATTGGACAGAAGAAGCTCCTGCCTCACCTCACACCCCACTATGCATCCAAAGCTCTTCAGATATAAGGAGTTCTATTGAACATGTTGTAGGTGAGATTTAAACAGCAGATTTTTGCTGGCAGCCCTTTGTGTGCTGGTGAAAGTTCTCCAGCATTGGAGCAATGAACTGTCATCTGCAAAAGCACAATCTTCAGAGGTCACCCCACACCCCTTGGCACTGGCCCACATTAATCTGCTTAAAAGCAGCATTTTCCTGAGGCTTTATGGGGTCCTGGTAAGTTATTCACTGAGTGAGGTGGGGACCAGAGAGGGGAGAGAGAGGAAAAAGGGGTTTAGATCTGCTGAAGACATTTGAAAGGTCAGATCTCTGGGCTCTGTGCCCTCTTGGAGCCATTTTGATGAAAGGATCTTAACAGCTTTTGTTCTTTTTCCTTGGAAATTTAGTATATACCATAAACTTCTGGGCCACAAAATACAGAGGCACTCAGAGAAGCTGCCAGCCATGAACCCCTGGAGCTCCAGCTCCTGCCTCTCTGAGCTCCCAGCAGGCTCTTTCCTTGCCACAATCACCCTCTGTATGTGATGGAGGTAATAATTATTTTCTGATCATTTTTCACTTGTCATTAAGGTGGATTTTGGCATCAGCTCAGCCAGGGAACCGATCATTTTTCACCTATAAGACAAAATAGTTTGTGGAGGAAGGGGTTAATTCTCATGGTTGCACACTTGGAAGATTTCTTGACACCAAGAATTGTCATGTTCTGAGACAGAGAAATTCAAAGATACAGGACTTTTGATTTCAAACTGAATTTCTTCAAGCCCAGCAGCCAGCACTCCCTCAAGTTCACCTTACCCTCCAGCATAACACACAGATTCCTCTGGAAATGACCTGGTTTTTAGGTCACTGAAGCCCATTTGATGCTGATACTGCAAACCACATGTTCTTACTTTCTCAGATAAAAGAGGAACAGAGTTTTTCTGCTCTGGAGTTCTCCCCCACTGTGTTAGGAGGCCATGCTGGGTATCCTGAGCAGCTCTGTGAAGCAAGGAAGTGAGAACAATTACTTCAGCCATATGCTGGAGACCTGCTCACCCTTCTGAACCCCAAAGGTAGTTTGCAAACCCCTCACAAGGGTCCTGAATTCTATCTCTGTCTTGCTCTGGGGTTATTTCTATCATCTCAGAGTTCTGGACACTGCTGCAGGATCAGAAAGGTATTTTTATGGGCATTTTTTTTGCTGAAAGTATAATAGAAGATATATTTTGATTTTTGAAATAAAGGTAGGCTGCTTCTTTGAGTAATAATTTTGCTTAAATTGTAGAGGCAGAATTGAAGGTGGTTTATCGACAGACAGCTCAGCTTATCAACATTTCTCTGCTTTGTGAAAGAACTCATTAATGTCTACATTTTTCTCTGCAAGAGTCAGATCAACCTCATCTTCTGTGTGATCAGTCCCTCAAAACCTTCATAAAATGATGTTTAATATTTCTTATAACGTTCAGGAGTTTCACAAATGTGTTTTTAGGCAGCTGAAGCAGAGACAAGGAGCTGGAGGCCAGACAGGTGCTAAGTCAGATCCACATACAGTGATGATAGGAAATAGGAAGGAAAAGACCATGAGGAGGAGGTGAGCAAGGCTGGGCAACACTAATTTGAAATGATCTAGAAGCCTTCATACCACACCTCTCTCCATATTGAAGAGGAGTGGGAAGGATGTAAAACTTTCCCTGCAATGAGCAGGGATATTTGTAACTAGAGCAAGTTGCTCAGAGCCCAGTCCAACCTGCTCCTACAGAATCTATGGAAGGAGGTTCCACCTCACTTAGGAGAAAGGAGACAGGAGCTGTCTGAGATGCTGCTACAGCTGAGGGAGATCTTTGTACTGCCAAACTGTAATAACATATTTTCCTGTGGCTGTAGTCCAGTGATGCAAGCCCATCTTCAAATAAGTATCTTATTTCCTGCTTTAACCTTATGCAGTGGTGAGGCTGGTCCATATTTTATGCCATATCTAAGGGTCTGGGAGTCCTTTGAACAGGGCTGGTGGTGCCTGATGGATTCTCTGATTAGCAAGAGAGATACCACATTGCTTTGGGGTGTCTAAAGGGTGCCAAGACCCGTGTCCATGTGAGCTCTGGCAGGGTTTGATACCTAAAGTCAGAGAAAGAAATGCCTTTTCATAACTTGCAAGAGTTAAGCAAACTCCATTTATCCACTAAAGCAGGGAGGCTCATGTCTAACTGTCAGGGCTACCAGTTTGGCTAAAGTTTCTAGCTTTATGGCTGTCACTTTCTTATTCAGATGCTCAGAGACAAGCCAGTGCAGCACATCCCACCAAAAATCAGTGTCACTGACATCCTTTCAATCCTTTGTAGGTCAGCAGCTTGCTGCCATGATGACCTCCTGGGATACCTCAGGGAAAACTTTTCCTGCTTTTTTTTTTTTTTCCTTCAAAAGTACAAATCCTCTAACCACTCTGGGTTAGCTTGTAGCTGTGTGAAGTCTATGAGGAATGGTCAGGGGCTCCCATTTCTGCCCTGTGAAGGGTAGTGGTGCTTGTCCTTATTATTCAATTACACACCTACAACATTATTCAGAACATGCTGCACTCTTCAAAATGCAGTGTTAGAGCCCTGCTTAATCATTTCAGGAAGATTCATTTTTGGAGGGTTATACAAAGTCTATTTAAATTAGAAATCACATTCACTTTTCATGCCTGAGGATTCATAATAAGAACAACGAGAGCTCCCAGGCACAAATAAGGGTGCGAGTGAATATCTCATCATGAAATTACCACTGAGGTTATTATTGACTGGCTTTTGTTTTTTTCCTGATCATTAATGTTGTTCTGCTACTCTGGACAGCTTATTGGCAAGGAGAGCAGTTAGCATCCTATGCAGCAAACACGTGCAAGAGGCAATATAAATGTAAAATGAGTTAAGTGAGATGCTATTATTTAATGCAGACTTGAAATGTCAGGTAGGAATTTTTTTCTCAGAGAAAAGAAGCAATAACTGACCCGAAAGGATGGATTTGTTTACCAACTGCAATACACCTCGTGGGATTATTTACCTTGACACAGGGTATGATTCCTTTTTGGAAGCACTTTATGTTATTGTTTTCCACAAATGACAGAGGAAAGGTAGGATTCATTTGCCTAACACAGATGCCCAGTGCTATCCGAGATGCCTGATGGCATCCAAAAATCTCTGTGGGCCAGACAGAAATATCACAGGACTGAGGAGTGACTGACCCCTTCATGGATTGATAGCTCAAAGGCATCTGCATTAACAGTGAATTATTCTCTGGGCTCAGCTGGCACAGCTCACCAGTGGAAGGATGTGATTTGATGGGCATCTAGTGCTATTTGACACAGCCCACGCCACCCAAACTGTTTGCATGGGGTTGGCAGAGAGAACAGAGGACATACAGGAGAAATAGAAATGATCTGACATGGGTTGAGGAGCCTGTGAGGTCCAAGGGCTTGTTCATGCAGCATGGGCAAAATACAGTCTGGGGGAAGCTTAGCTCTGTGTAATCATGATGTGTGTGCTCTGAGTTTGGGCTACAGTCAGTCTAGACATCCTCCAGATGATGGTCACTGTCAGACCTACTCCTCATCTTGCAGTTTGTATAGACTCCTCTGGATCATGGTAAACGTGCTGTGAACATGCTTCAACCTCTCCCAGTTCCACTACTGGGTAAGTGCACAGCAGAACTGGAGTTTGGGATGGAGTGGAAGGCTGGAGGCAGAAAACTTTTTTCATGAAGTAAACAGGTGAAACTACCAGGCTTTATCTGCTCATTAATTTAAGTATTTGATTATAACTGTAGCTAAAATGCATTGACGTTAAAAAAAGTCTCATTAATCATTTGTCCTGTCAGTGCTAAGCACATATTATCTGTTCATTCCCAGGACAGATTGGTGTTGCACACTCTGGCCACAATTCACAGTAATTTGATAATAAAGAAAAGCATATTTATCCCAGTGACAATAAGATGTAAATTAGAGGAATTCTGTTCCTTCACCTCACTCACAGACACTTGAGTGTTTTCCTCCAATTACTTGCAAATAGCAGCTTGTTCAATTAAGAAGCAGATTTGAAAAAATACCCCCTCTTCTTCTCTCTTTAAGCTCTTTTTTGGTTCTTTTTGTGTGGTACCAGAGGTAAGTGAAGAACCTTTCTCCTTACAACAGCCATCTGGGTCAGCAGCATTAATTTCATTTTATAGAGGCAGATGTGAAGGACACAGAAAGATCAAGCAACTTCCTTGGAGTTGCAGAGTGAATGGGATGTGCTACCAAAACCTGAACTTGCTCCTCAGAGGGCTGGCATTACCTGTCAAATCAGCAGAAGGATTTTTGCTTTCTTTATAATTTGCAAGGAGATAACAAGCTCCTCTGCATGGACGACTGGAAATCCCTGGAAGTTGCAGTGGCAGAAATAGTGATTTCCCCTGTTTCTTCTTGATTGAAAGGAAGATCAATGCCAGTGGTATAGGCTATGTAGTGAGGTTGTGCTAAGCTGTTCCAGTGCTGTCCTACCCACTTAGCACATGTATCAGGAGCAGAGTTTTGCTGTTCATTGAGCATGCAATAGACAGGAATGCAGTGCAAATGATAGCAGCATTCTTGTCTAGCCCTGTCTAACCCTGTCTGACTATATCTGAAAAAAGCCACACAGTTATTTCTTTGATCTGCCAGTGCTTTGTAAACCCCCTGAGCTCGCTGTGCCCTGTAGCTGATCAAACCCTGGCACAGAGCACTCTGAATGGTGGGTGTCTAAGTCCCCTGAGTACATCTCACCTCTCCCTGAAAGTCACAGCTGGATGGAAACTCCAGACTTTGAGTGCCTGCTGTCATTTAAAGGTAGAAATCTTCCTTTTACTTCCTGCAGCACACCAGACACTGTATGGCTGTGAGTTAAAAAATGTGAATATTTCACATCTATCTGAAGACTTGGAACTGGGATAGTCCATGGGCAGGACAGGACACAGCAGAGTGGTGTTAACTAGACTACCTGAGTGATCCCAGCAACCATCTGGAGAGGGTTGTTCTGTGCATCCTCTCTGCTTATCACCTACACTGACCAAGGGGTCAGACACCTCAGGTGGTCCTTGCAGTTCAGCACTGCTGCAGGGCCAGGGTTGTAGCACGAGAGCCATTCCTGACCTGTGTGGGGAACAAATAAATTCTGGCAGCCCTGGGCTGACCATGCTTGTTCTACCAATGCCCACACGCAGCTGTGGTCTGCAAGGGCACACACCAGCAAATCTCTTTGTCTAGCTGCAGCTCCCTGGGTTCATGCCATGTATTTGAAAGTCACTTTCCCAGAGTAGGTTAACAAATATCAAAAGGCAAATGCCCTTCTGCTTGCAGAATGGGAGGAAAAGTGTAATGGTTTCTCCTTCCTTCTTCCTCAAGATTCAATGCAAGAACAGATGTGAATCTAGTGTATAATTCCACTGGAGTGCAGCTGTAATTCCTTGTGAACTTGTTATACCAGTGACAAGAGGGGAGAAAGGATCCTTCTAGGTGGTTTTAGCAGACACCTGGCCCCTCTGTTTTCCTGGTAGCAAGATCCCTCACCACATTCGTGTGTGCAATTAAAATGAAAAGAGGATCGAGCATTTTTTGGCATGAGCTGGGTGGATGGATTCAGAAGAACTGTGGCAAGCCAGGATGTTCTTGGAGCTGGAGTTTTTCTTGGCTGTCAGCCCAGGATTTTTTGGAACAGAAGTGAGTTTTACTGAAAGGTTCACGAACTCTCGAGGACTGGGCCCAGATTTCCTCTGTCAAAGCTCCACACAGCTCTGCTGGGACAGACTGGAACACAGATAGCTGTAACCATTCCAGGAGACGTTTTGACCCTAAAGAAATTGGTTTGACTGCATTTGGCCATCATTTGGTCATCATCTGCAGGTGAGATAGGATGTTGGCACACTTGGGAAAGGCACTGCAGTGCTGGGTTGCAACTGGGAACCAGGTACTTTACAGTGGGGCTCTGTTGAGTGGGACCAATACACTCAACAGAGAGAAATTCCAAGGTTTGGGGTTTTCATCACATTTTTCATCACATACAGGTAGCCCTGTAGCATGGGATAAAATGCCCATGAGGAGGTGCTCCTCCCAACATCTATTAGTTGAAGATTACCCTGAAGGACAAAGTTTTTCTCACCCTTGACAAAGCTCCAGAGGCTCTGCTTTAAAGCATAAATAACAGCAATCTGGATTTTCTTGTTTCTCATGGAAAATGAGTTTCCAAAAAGGCCTGAGGCACTTTGGTGTATTGGAGGATCTGCAGCGTGTTCAACTGCAGGCAGATCAGTGATGGATATAGTTGTACAAGCTTTGTGAGATTTGGACATCATAGCCAAAAATCTTCTACCAATCAGACTTGTATTACCACTTCTCTGAATATATTTACTCTTGGATTTCTAAGGTTTGGGGTTTTGTTTTTTTTCCATGCTCTGTTAATTGCCAAATGGAGGAAATTAAGTTACACCATTCCAGGGAATAATAACCTCACAGCTTGATTTCCATCATATATAATATACTTTATAATTTAGGCCCAAGATGAAGTTCTTTGCCAAATTAGAGCTTTTCTGAGCAGAGAAAATGCAGTTTTCTGCACTTCTGCTATAATATGCCTACTTGCTGGTAATGCTACTTTGACAAATGCACCTTTCTGCTTTCACTGATTTGATTGATTTTACACTCAGGTTCTAACTGTGTTGTAAGAAATTACTCATTCTGGTAATAATTTTGATAAGCTTATCAAAGAATTTTCTTCCAATAGAGTTACATTTTTAGGCGACTCTAAATGATCTATTGCCTTAAGTTCCCTGGACCTCCACCTCACTGGAGGGCAGTGGAATTTAAATAATAATTTATACTGCATGTGGATGTAGTTCCTATAGAGCTAGCAAAAAACAAATAAATATATATAGTAATCCTGCTGTCCCAGCCTGCTTTTCCTTCTTTAGAATAAAGAGATTTTTCTTAAGTACATTATACCTACCCTATGTTAACTGTATTAATCATGTAAGCTATTCTGTTTTGAACACATGATTCAATGCCTTGCTAGGCTTGTGTCTAAATGAAAGAGCTATTTATCAAAATAATGTGTCTTTGGGAGAGATATCTTTTTCATTTAAATTAGGATTATCCTGTTGTTTGACAGATCCCATTAAGACCATCTACTGAACCCAATCAAAGACCTCCATAACAATGTGAAATGGTAATAATAAGGCAAGGTTCTGTTTTCCTGACTCAGCCAAGGGGATATAATTAAGTGAACATCAAAACTTACTTAAAAGTGCTGTCCAATAATGTGGCCTATTTTGTTTTTATGGGCTCAGTTGATTCCATTCTTTTGTGGCTCAACATTTTAGTGTAAATGTTAGTATCTGAATTTAAAATAATATTTTTTTATTTTTTTTTTTGTCAGTAGTTTTCCCAGCCATTTATGCACTTTCTGCCCCATGCCAGCTTTTATGTTTGTTTTGGTTGGTTGGGCTTTGTGTGTGTGTGGTTTTATATGTGTGTGTTTTGTTTTCATTTTTTTCCCAGGGAGTTCCAGTAGAAACTCCAGATATTGACATCACCAAAAGGTATTGCATTCTTGGGAAAGATCTGGATAATTTTGTTGCTCAGAAAAGCCAGTCTTTCCTTGGTTGCAGCCTGATGCTGACTGCTCCAGCTCACCTGTAGCATGTCCTTGAGCTCTAAGCATGTGAGTAACTCATCCACCATCTCTGTATTGGATATATCCCTGTTTTGACTGGAGCCAGCTCTTACCATGTCTTTATTTTCATCTCATATTGGCTGGTGTCATTCTTTCTTGATCAATCAACTTTTCTATCAAAAGCCAATAATTATTGCATAAGTTGTCAAGCTCATCTTTTGGCTTTTTTTTTTCTGCATGGCCTTTTTTATCTTCACATTCATGCTCATGTCTATGTTTGTGCAGCCTCTTGACCCTGGCCTTAGTCTCTCCTCTCTGCTTTTGTGGAACAAGCATCACCTGATGCTTGTTGATGATCACCTGCCCTTAGTCAGCTAGTGTTAATTATACTCCATGAGGGATAGCAACCTTTTCTTGATTGATCTTCTTAATGTAAGTTGGATGTTACCAGTTATTAGATTAGTTTGTCCTTTTCAGAGTGAGAACATGCAGATATTTTCTTTGACTGCTTAGCCAAGTTAGCTTTTCAAAGAAAATTAAACTAATATGGTAATACTGCTGAAGGAGAAAGCTATTTAAATAAAACAATTTAATTCCATATTTTGCTGTTAGTAATATCTTGTTTGGCATTTTTACTGTGGCTCCAGAGAGAGAAAAGTTATGAATCATACATGGAAATTGTGAATGTAAATCACGTATTGCAGTGTATAAATTTTCGTGATCTGCTTTCAGGTAGAGAAAACAGTTTGGGGTCTGAAACAAGCCATGGCTTCTGTAAAATGTACAACAGCAGTGTCATTCAAAAGCACTGAAGGAAGAGGCCAAGATGACTCCATTTTCTGCATCACCATGTGATGTCCAAGCACCCGATGGCAAGGAGTGAGATGGAGGAAACCATTTCCCTTCCCTCCAGGGACAAAGTGAGTGAATCCACTAAAACCAGACCCAATCTCCTCTTCCCTCTGATGGTTTTAAATGAGAAGGAGGTGTCTCCAGTCCCAATGCTTTGGCAGCAGTGCAGCTGTTCATGCCCTGGGTGCTGGGTTTCCATTTCAGCCCTAAGGCAGCCTTTGTTCTGCAACAAAGCAAATCAGCAAAGGCCCCATGAACTCAATCCTTCCAGAAGGGTCTGCAGTGGAGACTAAACCCCACTTTGGTAGGCAATATCAGTTCTGAGACAGGTCCAATGGCAGCTGGGTGCTGCCTGGTCACAGAAGAGGGTGGCAAAGCTGCCCTTTGCCATTTTAGCTGGTTGCAGTCACAGACTTTGCTGCTGCCCTTGCACAGGGAGAGGAGCATCTTGGTGAGGGGCAGGTTGAGAACTCCAAAGTGTGAGTTTGGAGGCTACACCACAGTGGTGGCTGCAAAGTTGGCACAGCACATCTGTCCTCCTCCCCACCACCAACCCCTGAGCACACAGAAATTCAGTGAAAAAGAGCAAGACTGGTGAAAAAAAAGGGAAAGAAACATCTTCACTGCTCTGGGAGCAGACATGGGCATTGGAAAATGCCCCCATGGGTGCTTCAGCTCAGCTTGGGCTGTAGGAGCAGTTCATAGCTGCTGCTTCTGCAGAACATTCTCTCCACAACTTGGTTTTTTCATCTCCAGAGCAGTGAAGTGGGAAGTGTTAACCCTTTTCTCTGCTATACCCAGTACCTGCCCGCTGCCTCCTCACTCTGCTCCCATCAGGGAGGCTCTGGTCTGGCAAGACCTGTCAGACATAGAAGGAGTCTGTAATTCCCAGGAGGAGCTCTGCAGTGCGCGATGTGAGAGGTTTGAGAGGTTTCCTTGCTGAGCAGGAGAGGGCAGCAAAACATAGAGATTGAGAGAGGGGAGAGCATCCCCTGGCAGAGCTTGCAGGGGTTTATTTAACCCCTGTGTGGAGTGTGGAGTGGGACTTGGGGTTGTCCAGTGTTGTGAACGGGGATGCTAGTGCAAACTGGACCAGGTCACTGGTGTGGGTAGTTTGCTATATCTCACACTCAGAAGGGTCCTGCAGAAAGAGGTTGTGTCTCAGCACCAGGCTGAATGAAGAGGGAAGTCTCTCAGCTCCTAAGAGTTGTGGAAACCTTGGTACCCTGCAGAGAATGATGTGTAAGAGCCAACTGCCTCAGAAAAAAAAAAGCAGTATTTTGAATAAGAAATGTAAATACAGGGCCTTGGAGAAGGAGATGCCTCTCTTCTTTCTTGCCTCAAAACATGCAGCCTAAAGCTTCCAAACCACTGATAAAAGGGAGAAGGGTGAAAGATTCAACAACAAAAAAAACCCCAAGATCTTGGCAACAGTGGGAACAAATACAGTCCATATAACAACTGGTGTGAAACAAATAAGGAGTGTTGAGGAACTCAGTTACTGTGGCAACCTGGTAATAATAGATAACAGCAGTACAGAGGTGGAAATAAAAGTGAGAACAAGGAAAGCATCTAGAAATATGAATCTGTTAGTCAAAATCTGGAGTAATAAAAACCTTGTTAGAGCATTAAAACTGAAACTATGCAACAGCATCGTTATGCTGCTGGTGTTTTATTTGGCAGGAGTATGGCCAGAGACAACTGCTCCTGAATAAAACAGCAGTTTTCATGTATAATGTGTATGAAGAATATTAAGAGTTAAGTGGGGAGAAATGGTTATAAATCTGAAAGCAGAGAAAAGACCAAGATGGGTACCAGAGCATCCTGAAATCACATCCCAGAGTATTAGAAAGCACCCAGTGGGCTACACAGAATAGGAGGGGGGTTTATTGCACTGGGGCAGTGGTAGAAATTCACAGGGGGTTTCCAGGGCTGTGGGATACAGCTTGGGACAGAGAATTAGACACAGACCTGGCTTTCAGCTCAGAATATTACTTGTTAGACTTCAAGGTGGAGACTTAAACTAACATGAAATAACACTCTGGGATAAGAGTGGTGGAGATGCACTGCAGCCATCCACTTGGTTCAGAACCAAGCTGCTCAACCCCAGGGGGATATTCCCAGGTTGTCTGCACACCCTCATAAGGATTAACATGAAAATTAACCTGCTTGCTGCCACAGTTTTCCATCACATTGAGCTAGGAGTCAACAACTGCTTTCTGTGGACACTGTAGAGAAATAATAGCAGTTTTTCCCAGCAAGGAGACCAGATGACTTAATGCAATGCAAGGGGAATGTTGTATGCTGAGGACTGGTAGATCAGCAGGAAAAAGGGCAGCCACGGCCAGGCAGTGGGCAAATTAATTCTCCTGGCAGCCAAATATGATTAGACATTGTTAGTGTAGCACATTAGGTTTGATGGTAAATAAATGTTCCCTTCTGTGGGAAAAGCTGCCATTTTGAAAATGGCTTTTGTGGCAAAATGAAACTCCAGTGAAATAAAAAAGAAAAAAAAAAAAAAAAGAAAAACAGCCATCCAAAGCCATCAGTGACTGTACAAACATTATGTTGTGAAGTAATCAATACTATTCAGTGAAAATATGAAATATACTCATTTTCTTTCATCTCAGCATATTTTCAGATGTCCCAAGGAACTGTTACTATAACAGGGAAATATATAAACACAGCATTGAAAGGATCCTAACATAAAATCAGAGTGAAATAAAACAGAGTAAGAAAGTCAAAACGAAACCTGTCTGCTTTACTGAAACAAAGCATTTCAGCATCAGAATGAAATGAGAAAGTCAAAACAATCCCTGTTTCTCTGGTTTTCCCATCAAATGTTTCACCAAAATCAACTTGTTCACTACAGTGTCTCCATTTCCACAAGATGTCATTTACAGGTGGAAAATTGTTGTGTGACAAATGTTCCCAATTTTCTCTAAAGATGAAAAACCCAGAGTGGCACCTCTGTGGCCAACAAAGTTGGGCAACTTTGGGAAGGGAGCTTCCAAGCTCAGCTGCCTGTGAAGTGTGATGTAGTGGATCCTGCCTCTTGGGATCAAGGATCTTTGTGAATAACCTTTCCATCACTTAGCAGGAAGGCTGATGAGATGTCAAAGGTATTCTCTGATTTATCAGGCTTGATGGAGTCTCACTTTGCCTGTCTTATGTCAGCTCAATTCAACTGCAACCCCAATCTGAAGTTTCCAATGTGGAATTTTTATCTCTTTTTTCTTTTCAAATCTGCACTGCCAGAATTAATTCCAAGAAAGACCATGTTCAGTAAAGCAGGGAGTTTCTGCTGTGGTTGGTATTGTTTTCCTGACATACTCATTTGAAATTCAGCTGACATACCCTCCTGCAGCATTTGCAAGCAGGGAGGGAAGGAGTGCCATTTCAGCAACAGTAATATGTAAGTGCTATCATTATTAATAACAATCTATATTTCAATACTGCTTGGAGGCCTCAAATAACATTAGTGGCTCATTATGTTAAGCTGTATGTAAATACACAGCCACAGAGTGTTTTGTAAATAGCCCTTCTCTAGACCAACAAGACAAAATAAGGGAGAGCGAGAGGAATTTTTATGACTTTGAATTTACAGAAGGGGAAAAATTGAGATTAGGCATGATTATGAATAAAAATGTTCAAAAGAAACAGCTAAAGTTTGGTTCTTTCAAGCCAGTGTGATGAGCTCTCTTGTGAGAGTTTGGTGTTTTATAGAGGGTTTCAAGAATATTATTTTAGGATAATGTCAAACCTCACTCCCCAGCCTTACAATTAAAAAACAAAGCTATTCACTGAGACATATTATTCATATGAACTTCCTACTGAAATGATTATATGTTGTCTCAGGAGACAATTTCTGGAGTATCATTCCCTCTGAATCTCTCTCAGGTGAAATCACAGAAATCTGCTTACTTTGATGGAATAGAAAAAGATAAAAATGTTAATACAGCAAACAAAGAAGGACCAGTGTTCAGTTTCTTTTGTTGCTGTTGTTTGTTTTGAATAGTATCACAAAATTACCCTAAATAACTTGTATTCTCCTCTCACCATAACCAATATGAGCCCAAACCAGCCTGAACTGTTTGGAATTTGAGTGATAATTCCACCAGTTAAATTCTTGCACATGGCACAATCAGAGTCTTTGTGTGTGTTGTGTGTTCAGCACAAAATATTGCAAAAAAAAAAAAAAAAATATCCAGAAGACAAAACCAAACCCACTTTTATATTCCCACTTGTTCAACTCACACTGTGATGCTTCATGCATTGTGAGGTTCAATTTACACATTGCCTTTCTGGAGCAAGATTTGTGTCCATGGGTGCTTGGGGACTCCTCTATCAATCCCTTTATTGCATTCCTGTCTCTTAGCCCATCCTGTCTTTGCACACAGTACCTGAGGCTACCTAAAAGAAAGTCCTTTGGAAGCAGGGGAATTTCACACATCACTATGTCTCTGTACTGTGCAAATTCTTAGTAGTTCCTTTGCTCTAGGAAATGTGAGGGGTTTTTTTCCTAGGAAAATCAATTAAGCACAATCTGCTGTCATCCCAGAGGAATTGCCAATTTCCCTGGTGGCCTTCTGTTCTCTATGTCCCATCAAGACAGGGGTTTATGTGACATGAGGACTTAATCTGGAAAGGAGAAGAGAAGCAAGAAAAGCACCACATGAAGCATGGAGATGAGTGATGGAAAACTGGAGAGCTGGACTTGCTCCCTCACCACAGCAGCAAACAACTGGGATTTATTCTGGGGAACTGCCAAAGTTCTGAGGCTCTCAAAGGCAGAAGACACCTGATTTTTAATGATAAAAGAGGTAGCAGAGCTGTGGTACTGTCACAGGAGGGGTGTGGGGACATGGGACATGCACACTTGTTTGTCAGTGGTGAAGTGGAGGAGGCAGAGAAGAAAAGCAGGAGCTTGGAAGGAAGAGACAAAGCTGCCACAACCACTATTTCTCCTCTTTCCTTTGATAAGTTCTTTTGATGTGTACCCAGAAAATGAAACCAAATCTTTACCAGCTTCCAAAAATATAGTTTAAAAATTCAAAAGTGGTACAAGACTCTTAGAGGAAAAAAGAACCCAAGTATGGCAAGTTGGGTTGCTAATAATGGATCCATGATGAAGGCAAATATTGAACTGTTCATAAACTAATACAAAGAAACCAAAAGGTTTGTTTGGTTTTTTTTGTTTGTTTGCTTTGGGGGAGATGATAAAACCAAGAAAATCTCTTGCTAAAAGCCAAGCAAAATCCAGCTTCTGATGCTGTTAGGGTTTTTTTTTTCCTAATAAATGAGTGTTGATATTTTGTTTTCTTCTGGGCTTGAGGGATCAGTGTAGAAAGAAAAGTTAATTTAACTAACTGGGACAAAATAACAAGTTTATTCCTTAACAAACAAAACAAAATATTCAAGTTTATGGCTGGTAGCAATGGTTCAAGAGGGCTTGAATCCTGGTATAGTCTCTGGAGAAAAAATTTTTCTGAAGAAACAAAAAATAGCAACAGGCAAGAATTTCCTCTCTTACAGAGAAACAACACTCAATCAGTTTTAGTAGATAAAATGTTTTCTTAACTCCTATGGCATTTCACAATTGATGAACGTTTCCAAAATAGAGATAGTTAAAATATTATCTCTTTCCCACAAGCCTTTTTGGCTTATATTCTGGTTTTGTTAGAGTTGTGACCCAGGCAGTTGAAATTTATAACCTCACCTCCCCACCATCTATGCTGAGATGACTAATTAACATGGCTGCCATGTCTAATTGCACTAATGGATATCTCGTATCCTCACATTGTGTTTTGATACATTTTTGCTATCATTTTGAACCAGGGATCTAAAAGAAGACAAATATTGTTGTGCTAGTCAATGTTTCTGTGCAGCTGAAGAACAGGCACAAATGATCTCAGGGTATCTTAATGTTGTCTGTTAATTTAAAACACAGAAATTATGCAGGATGCTTTGATACCAGGTCAGAATTTTTTAATTAATGATTATTGAAGACCAGATGATGGTTCTACAAGTAGGAATATGGTCAGAAAACCAGAAATTTGCTCTATTTTTTCCCTTAACTTCTCTTGAAGTAAATAGATGAGTACATAGAGGTTTTCTCTCAATATTTCTCTCAAATTATAGCTCCAAAGCTACCATATAGAGAAGAGTTTAAAAGAGCTTTTTGGTATTAAAACCACCAAAAAACCTCATCAAAAGCTGTTTTCAGCTTTGTCAAACACAGAGCTCTTCCCAAATCCATGGCAACCAGTCACCAAAAGCTGGACTCCTCACCAGCAATAGCTGGAGTGCAGAAACCCTCTGGCACAAGGACTTCAGCTTAGATTCCCAGCTAAAGACATTGTGCTTTGCCCACCTTGTTTCATATGTTATACTTCAGATTATTTCCAATCCTTTTGGAAATGTTGGACTTGTGGGGAAAAGAAGTCACAGAGATGCCAAGAAGAAGAATGAATCCTTCATCTCTAAATGGCAGAGACTTTTTTTTCTCATCTAGAAGAGAATGAAATTTGGCAGAGACCCCAGATATCAGTCTGACTGTTGGGTTGCTAATGGAAAAAAAATGTAGAGCAATGATATGCACCTACCTGAAGATAATATGACATTATAGGGGAAACAGGGATATTTATTTTTAGAAAAGATAAAAAGGGAGAAAAAGGAAGCCATTCCTAAATGCTATGAAAGCATTTAATCTGAGAGTCCTGGAGATGATGCATATATTTTAATAGCATAAAATCTTGCAAATTTGTCTCCATGTTTTCCACAGTGAGGGCTGGATCTTTATTGATTGTGGACTATTTTTTTTTCTCAGGAAAGACAACCAGGTCAAGAGGTAAAAAACTTGGTTTTTAAGCTGCATTCCCTTCCCTCTTTATGTTCTGTCTCTCCATGAGTGGCTCTTAGGCTTGTCTTCAAACAAGTGCAGTCAGGACTCTGTGGTAACAAGTCACAACTATTAAATATGGTCATACTGGAGAAGAAGAAAGGATGGGAGCTTCTGACATACAAGGACAAGCTGAGAGAGCTTGGGACTGCTCAGCCTGGAGAAGAGATGGCTCTGGGGGATCTTATCCATGTGTATAAATACCTGATGTGGGGAGGTAAAGAAGACAAAGCCAGATGCTCTTAGTGGTGCTGTCAAGACAAGACACAAGAGGCTGAAACTGAAACAGAGGAAATTCATTTAAACACAAGAAAACACTTTTTCCTTTTCTTTTTACTTTATTTTTTATTGTGAGAATGGCCAAGCAGTGAAACAGGTTGCCCAGAGTGGTTGTGTGTCTGGATATATTAAAGACTTAGCTAAGCAAACTGCTCCAGATTATCCTGTTTTGATCAGAAGGTTGGAGTAGGAGATTTCCCTGCTATACTCAATTATTCTGTGATCTCATACAAACATTGTTTTAAAGCAGAAACTCTTTAAAACTGAATATTAAAGCAGATAAATGAAAAGAGGGGGACTGTTAAAACTAAGGTTTCGTCTAATACTTTCCAATTTCTGAAAGATTTATTTTCTCTCTTTTTCCTGCTTAGGTATTAAATGGATTAGTATCATAGTAATATAACAATACTCTTGATATTCTCTTGTGCACAGAGAACACAAGGTATTTCATCTTCAGAGATAAATGCTCTAAGGGCTTTGCCCTCAGTAAATCCATGACAGTTTCAGCCTTTCAGCATCTTCCTCCTCTCCTGGAGTCACAGTTAACTCAGTACCACTGTGTGTAATCACAGGCACTGCCTAACAGGCCAGATTTTATTTTGGAAGAGTCCTGAAAAAAAGGTTTTGAAGTCTTTTTGCAAATGCTGGCATGTCAAAAATGTTTTCTGGTCAAATTCCAATAGATTCTATTCAAAACCAACCAAGCAAATAAAGAAAAAACCAGCTAGGTTGGATCCTTCCTTCTTTGTCTTCAAGGCTGTATATGCATATTTTTATGTAAGTGTCTGGACATATTCCTATATGAGGCTCCAAAAAGCTAAGAATTCTCTTTATTTGGAGGTAGTTGTATCCTAGTGAGTGATTTGTTTTTCAAATAAGTAAAATTTAAGAACTGGAGACAGGTTTTCTGCTTCTATGGCTGTTGTTAATAATCCTTTCATTCATCATCATGGTGTTGTTGCAATACACAGAAGATGAAGGACTGATGTTCACAGTCTGCTCCTCTTCCTTTGCCTTTTTTTTTGATAACCTGGATTAATTTGTCTGTGGTGACAGTATTTTCCCTGGATAAATTTGGAGCCTACATCTCTTTCCATCACTGTTGGTAAATGCACTGCCATTGCTGGGCATGAATTGCATCATACAACTACTTCCAGGGAATTCTAGAGTCAATAATCATCCATCACCCTGGCAAAGTCTCAGCCCTTACATCTCTGTTAACTACAATTGTTGCAGCTCTGCAGTAGAAAAATGGGCTGACTGAGGAGGTCCAATTCATTTTTCCAAGGACTTTAAAGATGATGATGAAAGTCTAAAAGTAGAACCAGCATTTGTAATACCAGGAATGAGCAGAAAGCCCTCCTGCTTCTAGGGGTGACTTTATCTCCTCCAACATTACCTCTCCTCTGATAGGAATCCATCTAAAAATCCCCCAAAATGCAAAGTAATTTGAAAATTCATGGTCTCCAGAGCAATGAAAAGTCAGTAAGTTGAAATCTTGCTTATAGGATATTCATCTAGTATCCAGTCTTTGAAGAGTTTGAAATGTAGCATGGTGTGTTCATCATTTTATTAAACATTTAACCATGCCCAACACGAATGTCAGCCATTGGCAGAAATCTTTTCTTAAGAAATTACTCCCCACTTCAAATTCCAACAGAAAGGGAAAGATTTGGAGCTGAGAGAGACATTTCCTTTTATGAAAATGCTGTTCCTGGCAGTCCTTAAAGGTGGGATCAAGGGATTTAATAAATGTAATTTACTTTTTATTACTGCTCAGAACTGGAGCTACTTTGGAGTGAAATGGGGATGTGCTGTGGGAAAGTGCTACCATAAATCTCTTCCCATCAAGTGAATCTGCCCCAGAGAGGTATTTTACAGCAGTGTTATGAAATGGGAAGGGTAAATTCAGGCAGTGATTTGCAGGAACTGTGTGTGTCTGTGCCCCTTTGCTTCTTTAATTCAGTCATTCACATCTGATTCTTATGACTCAGAAGCTGCTGTCCAGCTGAATTGTCTGGGAGCCATTCTCTCTGATACCTTCCTAAAGAAAACATTAATTAACACATCTATTGAGTGTTGCTCCTATGCTGCTATGGGTCTTGTGCATAGGGAAGATAGGCCCTCTTCCAAGTCATTCCTTCAAAGCATCATCTGTAAATTTTAATTGTGTTAGCTAAAGGCAGCAATTCTCATGCAGTCAAGAGTAGATTTTCTCCTTCTACATTTTCTACTAAAAAAGGTAATATTTTCGTATTTGTAAATCGTAAGATTGTCCATCAAATCCTGTAGTTACTAAAGTAAACACCTAGAAAGCCAGGATATTTTTTTTTTTCCTGCAGTGGGACAGGATACAGCTTGAAACAGCTCTTTGTTTGACAGGCAGCAATGAGTCTCTGGGAACCAAGAAGTACATCACAGCCCAGGAAAAATTGAATTTGTAAGGAGAAACGGTGGAGAAAATGCTGAGAAAAACACACCTGCTACTGGAATTGCTGAGCTGTGTCATTTGCAACATCCTGTGGAAGGTTTTGGTGTGGTTTTTCTTTTTTTTTTCTTTTTTTTTCTTTTTTTTTTTCCATTCAGCAAACTGCTTATGAGCCTGTTCTTCTTGCAGGTTCCCTGCCAGCAGCCTGTGAATAGCATGCTGGATGGACAGCTACCTGTCAGCATCCCACAGCCTCTGGAGTTCTCTGCCTCAGTGCTGGTGGCTGGGCAGAGTGGCAGCCAGAAAAACAGTTTTCTATCTTTTTCTGGGGAAGAAAGAAACACTGAGGTTTCATTATGAATTGCAATCGAAAATTTGAGTCTCCCAAGGCATTGCATTGAGTCTTCATAGGTCTTTGCTTAACAAGGGCTAAAGTCATTGGCTCCAGCAGTTGTTCCAGCCATGGAATAGCAAACCCATTTCCTAACACTTTACAGTATCTTCTCACAAATGTAATACTTTTAGTGTCAAAAAACCGAAGGAATTATTACATTCTTCAGAAAGAAAGCAGGAGAGATCAAGGACATTTCCACTGCCTCAGGTTCTTGCCAAAGCCAGAGTACGTGGTTGTAAATCCCTGTATGATCCCAGGTGGTGAAGACTGATTCCATTTCCCTGTGGCATTCTGAAGATCATATCTTGAGTAAATATATCTGAACAGGGTGAGAAAGAGAAAATAATTCCTTGAATGTCACAGAAGTTTTACCACAATTCATAAGGATGTTTGAGAAAATGCCTCCAAAGCTTTGCTTGCTTGAAGTGGGACTTTCCCACTGTCTATCCAGCAATCAGCTTCTTAGGCCTTCACTCCCTGAGCTGCTGAAATGAAGCACTAGTCTCTTGACAGTGAAAAAATGTAGAGTGGGAATAGACCAAGAAAAGAATGAACTGGGATGGATAATGTGATACTGGCAGCATTTGCCCCTTTCTGTGCTGCAGTTTGACTATATCCTGATAAATTCTCAATTTTCCCTTAAAGGAAAAACACACACCTGCCTGTAGAAGTCTCGTTAAAAGCCTCAAGATTGTCACTAACACCATATAACAAATTTTGTTTCAAGCAAAGGCTTGTGAGGGTTCACTTACTTGTAAAGCTCAGGTGGTGTGATGGATTAGTACTTGATTCACCAAAGAAATAAAACACATACAAATGTCTAACGTGATACTTTGCATGGTTTTATAATCTCATTCAGACTGATGCCTAATGATTTATCACCACTCTTTTTAGAAGAGCATCCGACTTTGATTAAGGGACTCAAGCAGTGAAGATTTTTCCTTTATCTCATTTTAATAAGATCCAATCGTTAGTTGTTGTCTCTTAAAATAAGCATGTCATTTACAGTTCATCCTTAAATTGAAACTAGTATCTAGATCTTTGTATGATTAAGCAAATTCAAAGAAAGCTTCTGGCAGGGCAAAAAGTTGCAGATCACCATAAAGTCTGGTTTTCCAAAAGAAAAATGAAGCAAAGTCTTGTTACCCATCTTGCCTCAAGTGCCTGCACTAATGGCAAAAGAAATTGCAAACAAGTACTGTGGGGAAAAATGGCTTTCCCTTTTGCACAGTAAGCTTGGAAAGTGAATAGGTTTTCCTATTTTGAGATGTTTCACTTGTGTAGACACAGTCTAACACAGCTGGCTCCAGATCTGTCTCTGTCACGGCATAAAAATAGGGCATACATGCAAAGATGTGGAACAGTTTGCCTCAGAAAATGGGAATCTGTCCCCTTCTAAAAAGAACTACGGCGAGAACTTTGTACTGAACAAAGCAACTAACAAGCAGTGAAATCTCTCTTGCCCTGAACGCTGCTGCAGTTCTGCAGCTGAGCAATTGGAGAGCTCATAGGTTTGTCAAAAAGAACATTCAGCACTTTCACTGTCTTTGTGCCTCATCCCTAATATATTCATTGCTGCCATTCAGATAACGAGGCGTTGCGATTACCCTTGTAAGGCAGTGCACCTCGTACAAGGAGGGGAAGGCTGGCACCACCTCACAGCTAAACTGCCTGGCTGGGTAGCAATCAGCTTGTAAAAGCTGAATCCAATGAATGGCTTCCTTCAGATGGCTCGGAATCAGGCAGGAACGTAATTGAACAAGAGTAATAATGTACCTTATTGATCCCTTCAAGGTCTCCGATTTCCTTGAAGGCAAAAGAAGTAACGAGCCTCAAGGAGCAATAATGTACCTGCAGTATTGAAATAATGGAGCTCCCACTTCTGAAATGTTTGATTCCTGCTACCTCTGGAAAACTGCTCCTCCCGTTGGCGTTGAATAACAGCAAAAGAGAAAAGCTAGGCTACAGCTAATCAAAGATTAGCACTTGAAGCCTCTGCGTGCAAAGGCATGTGAGTTTATGGTCTGAACACTTGATGAAGGGAGGTGGGCACAAGGAGTTCTGGGCAGGAAGGTCATTAGATCAGAGTGAGTTACAGTTGTGTGAAAAATCAGTGGCTTACAGCATCCAGGCTGCAAAAGCCATGTACAAAGTGCTGCAGCTGATTTGAAATGATTGCACTCTGAAATCAAAACTGGTTCCAGACACTTCATTTCTTTCCTGGCTGCTTCTAGTTATTTAGTTAGTTAATATAGCCAGCATCATGCATTGTGACATGTGGCTCTTTTTTAGCACTTTTGGTCAAATGATGCCTGGATATTTGATGATCAGTGAAGAAAAGCAGCCATCCTCCTTCCTTTACAGATATGGTTACAGAAAATGCACCTTTGCTTCTCAACTGTGTGCTTATGATACCTCAAAGGGTTGCTCCTAGATTTGATTTCATGTCACGGATGCTGACATTAAACGAAGGGTTTCCTAAGACCAGAGAATTGACAAGATGAAGTAGAAATGGTGCTGGCTTGCTAACCCTTTACTTTTAAAAAGCCTCCTGTAAAACAGTGTAATCTAACACATCACCATCATCTGTATGTCTAACCACTGCCACCCTTGCTGGAAACTTTAGCATGTTAGGCAGCATCTTTTTCTCTTGTGTTTCTTCAGTTCTGGCCTCCTCTGCACTCAGAGCAATGAGTTTCCCATAAGAAATGAGTTTCCTATATTCTATGGCTGCTCAGTGTGATAACATCTGAACATCCTCCCTATGGAACAAAAGCAGTACTCAGGCCTTTAAAGCCCCATTAATTTCTTCTGTAGGAAGATATCAAGAGAGATATTCTCCACTCTTCCTCTGGGATGAAACTTGCATAATTGCAGCTTGCAGTGCTACTAGTTAGGCATGGGAATGGGCTGCCCAGGGACGTGGTGGAGTCCCCATCCCTGGAAGTGTTTAAAAACAGTGTGGATGTGGTGCTGGGGGACATGGTTTAGGGACCCTGGCAGTGCAGGGTGAACGGTTGGACTTGATGATCCTAAAAGTCTCTTCCAACCAAACCATTCTATGATTCTAAACTGGGAGGATGTCTGTTTATTAGTTAATCCTGTGATTTGACCACATTTTAAACCTGGATAGAGGTAGCCCCCCGCTGCTGCAGGCAGTGAGGTTGCTGGGATGGCCACAGCCCATCGTCTGCCCCCAGGACACCCCTCACTCAGCAAGGCTCTGTGCCATGTGCTGCCCTATGTCCTCGCCATATAATCCACGAGATTTAGCCACTCCTGCACTAGAAGAATAGAAGAGGGAGAACAACCATGCTGGGTCTGGATCTGGTGGGGTTTTGGTAGCATCTGTGTCTGCATCTGGCGGGGTTTTGGTAGCGTGTGGCAGGTTTTGGTTGTGTGTGTGTGCGCACGTGCATGCCTTTGGGAGTACTCCAGAGACCAAAAAGGCATTGGGCCGAGTTCTTTTGCGTTGGAGAAGTGGCAGAGAAACAACCCTGCGGCCAGCCAGGTAAGCGAGGAAAGGGTGAGGGGGAGCAGCCTTGCCCCCGAGGCCCGTGGTGAGCTGGCAGGCTCAGCCCTGGGGGAGCTCAATCCCAGCTGCGGCCCATGGCGGCCCCGTGCTGGAGCACGCGGCTGCTCCCACACAAGGCCGGGACTCCGTGGGGTGCAGGAGGGAGCAACTCCCGAGGGTTGTAGGAGGGAGACACGTTAGTTCATGGAGGGCTGTCCCCTGTGGGAGGGATGCCAGGTTGCAGCAGGGGAGGATTGTGAGTTTTCTCCCTCAGAAGGGTGAAAAATGGCAGAAACAACATAGGACGGACTGATCCCAACTCCTGTTCCCCGCCCTCTGCGCCCCTGAGGGGGGGAAAGTGGCAGAGCTGGGCCTGGAAGAAGGGATGGGTGAGAATCAGGTGCTTTTAATATCCAGTTGTATTTATCACTGCCCTACTTCAATTCATTTGGTGAATCTGTGGTGGCTTCGTTGAAATGAAATGGATTTTGCCTTCTCAGTTCTGGCTGTAATGGGCAAGCGAGCTCTCCTGTCTTGGCCCTCAAGCCTCTTGTTGTGTCACCCTCATCCCCATCCCAGCAAGACCAGTAAGGGACCCAACAGAGTGACCAGTAAGGGACCAGGTGCCAGGTGTTGCCAGCTAGATGGGTTGACACCACCACAAAGTCAAACCACTTCAGGTTCTTCTAACCCATGACCTGAATTTCTTCTGTGTGATGACTTAACTCCTTGAGGTCATAGCATTTTGAAGTGGCAATACTTCCTAAGTTAAAAATAAAGATTCTTCAGGAAACTGAAAAAGACATCGTTTTCTGAACAAGTGACTAGTTTAGGGTGTTTTTTTGTTGTAGTTGTTATTATTGTAATTTTTTTTTTCCTCTTGCCTGATATTGACATTTCAATTTATGTTAATTTATACCACTCGAAAAGCCCAAATAAATCACTCGGGTGGAACTGAAGAGAGGGTGAGTGTAAGGAAATTAAAATTATAAAGTTGATGTCTGTGCTAAGATAGCACTTGAGACACAAAGCGTTTGCAATCACTGTAGCATGCATCTAGTCTGTATGATACTTAATTAGTTTTTCAACAAGTGGTATGAATTCCTTTGAAAATTTGTGGACCTTTGTTTACTGCCAACCAGCCTCCTCATGTCCAGACAATAAATAATCATAGAGCTGGGGCCATCTGGAAACCTGAAAATGGGGTATTTTTTCAAGTTTTGATAAAGCAGGATTTAAAAAAAGAGAAAAAAAATAATAATAAAAAAAGAAGGTATCAGAACATTCTCCCTTTCCCCCAGCTATTCCAGTTAGGAAGGACTGTGAGAAGTGTCTTCAAATGGCTGGTTTGATCCATTGATTTTTCTGTGACACCAATAAAAAGTCTGCATCAATGGACAGAAAGGATGAAGTGATTTCCAGATTGTTGCCTATAAGGCCACAGTAAATATTCTGAAATTAGATCTGAACAAGAATTGACCATGAGCAATCAATTTGAAAGCAGTCTCAGTCCCTGGAGCCAAAACTCTTTGAGAAAAAATAGATTGAGATATTGATAATAAGACACAAAAAACAGAGTTACAATACAAGTCAAGTCCAGGTGAGGAGGTGCTGATCCAAAATCAGTTCTGTATTGTGGTAATCCAATGGTTAGAGAAGACTGGGGTGAATGTCTGTTGCCAAAATTTCCTTGCTATCAATGTTAATTCAAATAGTAAGACAGGCTGCCCGGCAAAGACCTTGGAGATATATTAAGAAAAAAAAAAAAAGGACAAGGTCCTGAGCAATCTAATCTCAAAATCCATTTTTGAGCATGAGTTTGGATGAGAGGATTTCTTGGGGTCCTTTCTGCCTTTAATTTTGTTATCATTCTAATAACTCTGTGTGCACTTCTTAAAGGATGATGCACTGCAGAAGGTGCAGGGGAAGGCAGTAAGGATGACAACAAAAATTACTTCACAGAATAAAGCTTTTGTAGGTGAACCATGACCTGTTATTGTCCCAAATATCTTCAGAAATCATTCCTAAACACAAAACTCTCACACCCTATTGAGCAATACCCTTATTCTGTGTATAGTTGTTTTTATCTAGTGTGCTTGTACTGACACTTGCATATGTAATGAAATATAAAGAGTAAGGAGCAGCAGGAGATGCACTTCACACTGGAAGATGTACATGACTCTGAAAGATGAAGGAGCTGCCCTTCACATGTTACTTAGTCAAGTGCTGGAGATAACACATGCAGAGTGGCATTTGCCTCTCCAAATGGCTTTTTAATTTTAGTTCTTTTTTTCTTTTATTAAGCAAAACTGTCACCTGAATAGGAAGCAGATAAACCAGAGCTGGAGGGGGAGATAAATGTGTTTGAATGGCTGGCTCTGGGGCCAGTGGTCTACAAGAATGTTTTCTCCAAAGTGAAAAATACAAGAAGACTCTTTGTCAAGCTGAGTAACAGAGAAATCTGTAGTAAATTGGGTGAATAAGTGACAAGGGGAGAGATCTCAGTGTTTGGACTGTTATTTTTCTTTCATTTCTTCACATAGCCTTTTTATGAACATTTTTAATTTGTCACCACAGGTCAGGGAGGATGCCTGAAGCCTGGATGGAGTAAAACAGCAGTGGCTAAATTAAAAGGATAAAAAAAAAATCCATCAAAAACCATTCCATGTAAAGATCACAACTCTGTCAGAGGAAAGCTAAAAAATGAACAGTGGGCCAAAAAACTCTGCAGTTACACAAGGTATTGCTCAACACTTTTGTTTCCCTTAGTGTTTAAAATATGGTTTAATATATGGCTCTAGAGCTGATCTGCCATGAAAGACTCATTGATTTCAGACCAGATTTCAGTCTGGCTTGGATGTCTCATTTAAACCCAATTTCTGTCATTCAACCCCCAGTCCCATTTGGTCTTCAGAGGTTATTAAATGCTTTAGTTCATTTTTTAAGCCAGACAAGTCCAATCTGAAGTGCAAAAACCAGATGGGTTGCACATGGCTGCCACACTACACTTCGTGTGTCTCTCTTCCTGGCCTTCCTGAACTTCTGATAACTTTCTACCATCCAAAAATTCAGTGTTTTTGAGATTCCTGCTTTCAGGATATTCACTTTTTGAGGGTTTTTTGTTTGTTTGCTGTTTTCTTGGATTGTCTGGTTGGTTATTTTTGGTTTGGTTTGGTTCATTTTTTCTTTTAAACTGTTTTACTTCCCCTAAGTTTTCTTTCAGTCTGTCTGTATCTGTTGAAAACTGCTAATCACATCTGCCCAGAGAGTGACTATCAGTGTGCATTTCTTGTTTTCTTCTTAAGAACCAAACCAACCTACCTTTTATTCTGTATTTAATATGCTCCCATACTCTCAGAAAGAAAATATTATTCCTTGCTGATTTCACTTGACAAAATGCACACCAGTTGGTTTGTATTTTTTTTTTTTTTTTCTTACTTCCTGGAATTTTCAAAGCAGTGAAATCATCTCTGTCATATTTACACTTGTGCTTGTGGATGAGAATCAGTTGTCATTTTCCTTAAATGCAGCATAAACAGTCTTAGGTGTGAGATAATCTTATCACTGCCAGTTATTATATGCAATGAGTGCAGCTCCTAAAGAAACATTTTCTGTTTGAGAATATGCTTTGAGATGTGCCCTTTACAGAAATGAATTCTTATAATCAGAAATTTGAGACTACCAGGAATCCCATCATGGGCAAGGAAAAGAGAAATGTTCAGCCTCCAGCATGTGTAAAGTTTGTGTGCACAAGATTGCCTCAAAACCCACCAGAAATAGTAATTAGCTGTTGCTGATAGTCTCAGAAGATGGGGCTGAGGGTCAAGAGGGAATTTTTGTGCAGGTAAGATGTGTGGAAGGTCAAATTTATGCTTCACCAGGCAAGTGCTGAGCCAGCCAAACCAACAAGAGTAAAGAAGGCTAAAATCTGAGTCCATGTTGGTTTAGTGCCTGATCAACATGGAAACTGGAGTTGTGTGAGCAGCATCTTGAGCACATAGGATGCAGGTCATACATTGCTATTGCACCAGCATTTAAGGCTGTTATACCTGAGCTGGAACACTGCTTGCTCTGGGAAAAAAAAATAAAATTAATTAGATGTTGAGAGCTGAGAAGCTTGGGAAAAGTTTTTGCTCTGAAGTTTCCATATCACAAACTATGGAAATATTAAGGATTATGGGATCACCTTAACATTAAAATCAGAGGGAGTGTCTGTGCACACACATGCTAGGAAAGATAAGTGGATGAGAGCAAAAAAAGTTCAGTTCCAATAGACAACATGGCCACAGCATTTGCTTTCTTGTTTGTGCCTCCTTTTTGAAGAGGGCACTACTGATAGCATTTGCTTCACAGGTGAATGAATGCACTTTGTTTTGTGCTGAGTGAAGGATCTGCTGGCTCAGCCACTCAGGAAGCTGTGGAGAAGCTGCTCACACCTCCCAGGATGACCCAGGCCATCAGAAATGGGCTGACATGTCCCCTTCAGGCACCTCCTTCAAGGCAGAGGTAGGTGCTCATTTGCTGTGAATTGTGAATTTATGCTGGCAGAGGATTTGCTTGTGTGTATTTAGTGGGAGCAATGGTCACTCACAGCACCTGGCAGACTTGGGTCCTGTGCATTGTGGTGAATGCTGCTCTGCAAACCCAGCTGATTTTAGAGCATGTTGGATAAGGAGCTGGGGAAGAGCCACCCTGGGCTCCTTTTCCTGCAAAAAAACCCAAGAAACATGAGAGGATAAAAGTGTGAGGGGAAAAAATATCAAAGCTCCAGCAAACAAAGGAGAATTTCTCTCAGTTTTGGGTTGCCTGTGTTTGCTGAGGCACTGAGACATGTCTGAATGGATCTTGCAGCTTTTTTCTTTGGAACACAGCTTCATGATTTTCCCCTTTGAAGCCTCTGCATTGTATCCCATCTGTTTGCTTACTCATGGAGGGAAAATGTATTCATTATTTACTCCTCTCTTTGAAACCCTGTTTGTAGACTTGAATTCATGTCTTCTAAATTTCCCTTTGTGTCCTGCAGGGCTCCAGACTCTTTCATTCATATACATTTTGTTTTTCTTTTGGGCATCAAAAGTTAAACATGGGTCAGAAGGTACACTCTGTCTAATTTATTAGATGAACACAGCCCTTTAAAAACCTAAAATTCCTACTGATGCACATGCCAGTCTTGTAGAAACTTGTGTCTGAGTCATCCCACTGAACTGGGGTTGGTGAAACTGAAAAGTGCTGGGCAGGTGTGTGTAGCTGAATGCATGCAGAGAAGCCAACAAAACACAGAGCTGGCTGAGGAAGGAAGTTCCAATGGACTTGTTTTACTGTAAACTGCTCCTGCTCCCTTGAAAATCACTTGGTTGGCTAGAATTCTTCTTCCTGACTCACCAGGCTTCATGGTAACTTCTCTTTTATGAGGGAGAACTCCTCTATCTTTTATGAGAGATAATTTCTCTATCTTTTATGGGAGAGAACTCAACTCATAAAAGTTAGAGCAGCAGTGCAAAGCTCATCTTCACACATAAGAGAAAGCCAGAGCATGCCAGTGTCAGTCAGTTCAGATGAAATGCCTGCCTTGATAAAGAAATCAAGAATGAGGATTCTTGTCAGCAAAGCCTCTATTCCCATTCCCTTGTATTCTTCTTGTACTGCCCTCAGGCACTGTCATCCTCCAGCAAAAGCTGGAGCCCAGGATTGCCTTTGTCAGAGTCCTTAACCCTTTCCCAAGCAGGATTTTTTTTTTCTTTGTGTGTTAGAATTCCACCTCCTAAAGCTCTAATTAATTAATATAAGTGACCTTTCTTGATGAAGAAGTTATACTTTGCAAATCCCACACGAAGAAGCTAAGAACTTCATTCCAGCCACTGCAGTGAAGCAGTGCACTAAAATCTGTGTTCACTCCTGGGCTCAAAGCCCTGTAGAAGCCAAAAGAGCTCAGCCTGGCTGGAGTTGATTTGGAAAATTAAAATTTCAACTGAAAATATATTCAGGAAGGCAAAAAAAATTAAAATAAAGCCAGATTCTGTTTCTCTCTGGAAAGCAGTGATGCCTTAGCAACTAGCCAGATTCAAAGCCTGTCATTTGCAAACAGCCTTATCCCAAGTTGTTTTTACTCTGCTTGTCTATAAAGTGCAAAATGCATGGAAGGCAAAGACAGGGTGCCTGAGGGAGGAGTTGTTGGCCAGGGCTTGGTCAATCCCACCCACAGCTACAGCAGAAGCAGTCATCCTAAAATGAATTCATCTGGGTCCAGAGCCTACTTTCTACAGGTGTATTTTACAGGTAAGTAAGAGTCAAAGGCCATTCTTCTTACACACAGTAAGTTGGCAAGTGTGTGATTCAACACTGCCCTGAAATGGGTGATTTGTTCTGCAGTCCTTGTCTTGTGATCATTTTTACACCCTGCCTGGCAAAGAGCTACATGGAAAGGGACACAATTGCTTCACATTAAGATGGAAGTGACAAATCAGCACCAAAATCTGTGCCCTCCTTACCTTTCCAGTGTAGACAGCTCTGTATGGCCAAAGACCTGGATGCAGAACAAGGCTGAGGCTGTTGTCTGAGTTGCCAGGAAGCTTTAAACATGTTGTTGAGCTTCTGACAACCTCTGCAGCTGATATTTGTCAGGTTCTGTGTCTCCTCACTCTTACCCTGTTGATAAATATTCTGAGTGTGGACTTGCATGTGTGTTCTTAGAGCAGCCAGCAGATAGCCAGCAAGGTCTCACCTCCCTCTGTCTCTGCACAGGAAGCAACACAGAGCCTTGAAATGTGAAGCAGGTTAAAAATAACTATTGTTTCTATAGATAAATATCTCTCAGAGCCCTGTGATTTGCCAGTGCCCTGCCTGGATGGCTGCTCTGCTGAGGCAGCTCTCAGATTGAGATGGAAAAGGCACAAATGGTGGCTCAGGTCATGCAGACAATTCATTGCCTTATTAATCAAGGTGGCTTCTTGCCCCCCCATCCTCCCCTAACACACACACACACACATCCCTGACTGGCTCTCAGGATCTCAGACACCTACTGAAGAGCCATTTTTTAGCAAGAAAAGAGCCATGCCCAGCAATGCTGCACAAAAAGGAATATTTGCTGCTGTGGTGATGTTTGCCAGCAGAGCAAACAATTGCTGATCCTACAGAAACATGCTGCAACACCAAGATGGTAATGATCACATTACTGTGCTTGAATGGGTAGCTGGGTGTGTTTTACACCCCCCTTTTGGCAGGAGAACTCTGTCAATAGTATTTGGATAATCCCAGCTCATACACTGCCTGAAGATGTGGTTGTTTCAGGCAGGAGTGGGGGGAAAGCCTGTGAGCAAGCAAAGCCTGAAGAGTTTGTAAAGTTAAATGAGATGCTCTAAACCCAACCTACTGATGTTGCACTTGTTGCCTTTACACAAGATGCCTGAGGCCAACAGCTTCTGAGTCAAAGATAATCCAAGTTATTGGAACTAATTTTGTATTATAGACCTGGTTTGGACTGAGCTCATGCTGTTGCTGAAGAAAAGACATCATTAGGTTTCTGTCTTTGACAACAGTACAAGAGATTTCTTAGGCACACATTACACCTTACAACAAAAATAGCATTTCACAAAGAAAAGAAAGATTTAAAAGCATCTTCTTGACAGTATGTGTTGACACAGGAAAAAAAAGTGTAAGCTAGAAGAAAAAAAACCAACCCACACTTTGAAGCAGCAGAAGATAAAACATCTTGTGGGGTTCATAGATTTATTTAGTTTACTCCTCCCTTCCCAAATCTCTGCTCTGTGAGTGAAGCAGAGCTCTGGCACTTGCATGCAGGGAGCTGAAGCAGCAGGTGACTCTGGATTCATGATGTGGGTGCACCCTTCACACCCCAGTTCTGGCCTCTCCTGGGAGGCAGTCACACAAAACACTCCAGTTTGCCAGGGAGTGCCTTGAAGATCAGATGCAGGCAGTGTCTGGGATGTCATTGTGTCACTGACAACCCTTCTGAAGTTAATGTCTGACCTTAGGGGTCTTTTGGCAATGCCTTGGAATTCAGTAGCAGAGATGCCCACATTCAGATGATGAAATTTTACACATTTGCTGGATCTGATTTGCTTGGCTTTGTATATATGGTGGGCATGAGAATAAATAAACTGGGGTTTTGGGCTATGCATTGACTGAGAAATAAAAAACCAACCAACCAAACCAAGGTGCTGACATCCCCAAAACCCTTTTTTTCCTATCTGCCAGCCTCAGATGGCTCAAGTAGTCTATTGTATCTCTTGTGGCATGAGATGCATAAATGTAGGTGAATATATATATATATATATATATATATATATGAATCCTTCCCAGTGAGAGCAGTGCAGATGCAGACATCCATGCTGTAGATGGATACTTCAGATGGATACTTCCAGGACTTCATTTAACTTATTTTTGAAAGCTTTTCTAGTGAGGGTTTACACCTTTCCCTGGCTGCTTGGATAAACAGCTTGCAAAAAAAAATGTATGCTCTTATTTCTCTGAGCTTCCTTCAGACAAGAAATGTCAAGGCTTCATTTACCTGAGGCAATCACCAATGTAAAGCATAAAGCTGACAATTGCTGCTGAAGAAGCAGCAGCTGGGAGGACACTTCTGCTACCTGACCTTACTTCTTGCTCAGAGGGCAGCTGTCACCTGTGACAGTCCTGGCTCTCTGAATTTCATGCCTCTGCTAAATGGACTCTATTTACTCTTCTGTTCATAACAGTGGTTAGCTGGAAAATGTCCAATTTAGTGAATAACAGCTGTTTCTTTAAAAGTGACAGGCTCTATTCATCTAAAACAATCTCTGATATGAGCTGTACAAGCAACCAAATGAACCCATCCCAGAGAAATTCTGTTGCTACAAACATGAGATGCATTAAAAGAAAGGCAGAAAGTGTTTGCAGTTTGTCAAGAAATTAAAACACATTAGGTGAACAGGGGCTGGAGTGCTGGCAGTATCTAGGCAGGTCTTTTTGCAACCCATTTTTTTTATGTTGGGTACCAACTTGGTCCTTAAGAGAAGCAAAAAAAGTAAACAGCTGGCTCTGTGTTCCTGATATTATCTTTTCTCCCATGACTTTAAGGAAATCACAACAGTTTTCAGTGTGTTGATATTTTAAATAGTTTACTAGCCTGGAGGCTCCATCAAGAAGTAGATTTAGCACAGTAAAGTGAAACCACTCTCCATCAACTCTATAATTATCACTCACTGGACCTTCTTCTGGCTTATTGCATGTGAGGAGAATTGTCAAGTGAAAATTTCCTTCATTTTTTTTTGCCAGTGAGTGACCTATTGCTTGTGGAACTGCAGCACCTTGAACCTGTGCCTCATTTCTTTTCCTGGTAGCATTGTAGTCAGTCCCAACACTTTCCCTTTCTGTAGTTCAAATTTCCCATGGACTTAATGAAGCTTAAGAAATGAATGAACATATCTTTGCCTCATTCTTAATTAGACATTTTTTCCCCCCCCTTTTCAGGTTACCAGAGACAAAAAGTCTGGGTTTATGCAATATATTTTCCTTTCCATTGCAGAATGCCATAGATGAAAGTCACAGGGACTGTTATTTGTTTCTGTGACAAGAGTTCAGAGGAATCTGGAAGCAATGAGCCTACAGAATTAGACAAGGGAGCTTGCAAAACAACAGCTCCTGCTTTGTTTAGTGGCTTCAAAGGGCCAGACAAAGCCTGTGATGGGTAAAGCATCCAGGATAGACTGTGAGGAGCCCAAATTAATAGTTTGAGCCACATGCAGACAAGGAGATAAGAAAAGGCACCAGTTGTGATAACATGTAGACAAAATCTGTCCTTACTGCCATGTGAGATTTGATGAAGATTGGCTGGAGATTGGCAGATTGACTTCCAGGTCATCAGCTCATTTTCTCTGAGACACAACCTTGTGCTGATACCTCTGTGTTTCTGTCTCTAGAACAGCAGTCCTTCCTGGACTAAAGTCCTGGTTGGCAGAGGAAACCACAAGGTCTCAATGGCTTGTCACCTCTCCCAGGCTGCTCCCCAGAGGCAAGTCCCTGAGCCCAGTTTGGAGGAGTGACCTGTGCTTGTGTTTGCTGAGATTCCAGATCTCTCTGGGCTCCTGCAGGTGCTGCAGCTCTCAGAAATTCTGCAAGTTTTGCATTCCTGGAAGTATGCAAATGAACACTGAGAGGTTATTCCCATTGACTTCCAGCTCCCTGGAAATCTGAAAGCCAGGGATTGTTCTACTCCTGCCCTTGACTTTCCTAGACACTTCCCACAACAGACTTACCTGTGTTATTGCTTTGTCCACAGATATAGGCTCTGCTGCCAGGACCCACTTGGTTACCTCCTTCTGATGTCCCAACACAGCCTGGAATAACAGGGCTAATCCATGTGCTTGTGTTTGTGTGGGCACAGAGATCAGAACCCCCTCCTCCTCCCATTCAGGGATCCTTTTGTTCACCTACAGCTTCATTTCCAGCAAATAACAACATGGACAGGAGAGGTGAGCACTCAGAGAAATGACCTTCACTCTTTTTCTTTGCCTCATCTAATTCCTGTGCCTGCTGCCCTACCAGCAGTGCCCTCAGCAGTGCATTTGGTCATTGCACAGCTTCCCTGCTCTTCATGGGGTTATTTTGTCTGCTTGCTGTGCTACAGCACCAGTCCTCAAACTTTGCTTCTCACAGGATCCATTAGTGTTCCATCCTGGGCCACTGACTGCTAGCTGTGAATAAGATGTCTTCACTTTTCTACCTATTAACTCTCAAAGAAACTGCAGGTAGTGATGGTGGTAAAAAGCCAGGACTTCTGACAGCTCTTGAAGACAAAAATAAATAAAAGCAACTCAATCAATTGATGGCATTTACAGCAAAATTCAGCAAATACATAGCACGCCAAAAACCAGGCACTTCTAATCCCTAAATGTTGTTGAAAGACTGCAAAAATATCTGAGAATTTTAAAAGTGTTTTTGGCTTGTGGGTAGTCTCTCAAGTCACTGCAATTTCCTGATGTTATAATAATAAAATCCAGAAAGACTGCTCAGCCCAGCTTTTCAGATCAGGGTGATTGACAGGAAGTCTAATTCCATGGAAACCACAAAACCTGCCCAGTTTTCTTCTTCTAAGACCCTCATGCATGACTGAGGCTCATTTACCTCTGCACAATTTAGCATAATTGCAGCTCTCTAATTGAAGCAGAACTTTCTTTTGGCAAAGATGGTTAGGAAGATGGGATTGGAGGCCTCCTGGAAACTACACAGGGCTCCAATCTCTCCACAAACTTCCTTCTCCTGATTCCTGAATTGTTTCAAACTCCTCCATTTCTATGTGGGGCAGAAAAGGGCTGCAGTTCCTATCTGGTACTTCTTTTCATCCTCTGAATTCAGACACAGGCACTTGGTTCAAATCAACACCAGAAGTGATGGAGAAAAAGAAGAATGTTTCTGCCAGCTGTACTGATTAAGGAAAGGAGAAGGAAATGTGAGGTTAGGCAAGGGGAGATGTTGATTCCTTAGTAAACACATGATGGGATGTTTTCAGTGACAAGAGTAATTGAAATGCACAGTGCTCCAGCCTCAGCACACACAAAGAAATGTCTCTTACTTTGCCTGTCATCTTGGGAGACAGGGAAGTTCCTGCAGAGGTTTTGGTCTGTGAAGTAGATTCTGACAAAAATCCCTATTTTTTTGCCAATCTGTGTGCTTTGAGTGATGATGAAAGGAGTCAGTAACAGTTTTCCATCTTAGTCCCCAAGCTCTGTGTGCTAGCCATGGGCAGGCATGCTCCAGCATGGTGACAGCAGGAAGGAGGGACACATCTCCACATTGATGTTCTACTCCCACTCTCCTTGAGGCTTTTTAGCCTCAAAAGAGGCCAAAAAACTACAGATGTTTCTCCTTGTTGAGGTTTAGGGTCAGAGCTGTCCAGTAGACCTACAACAGATGCTCTCTGTTAACCCCCCTCCCTTCCCAAGGGGGAAAAGAAAGGGATTAAGGAAGAGAGACTGAGCCACTAGGAAAGGGAACTGGAACAGCTTGAATGGAAATTACAATAATAAAATGAAATAAATATTTCCAAACCTAGTACCAAACTCATCTGCCCCTGGTGGCAATTACTGGACTGGATTGTGAAACTGGATTCAGGAACACATGAATTGGGATGAAAAGCAGAAAGGGCAGAGTCTTCCTCAGATGCCAGGCATTGAAAGAGAGGTTTAATGCTTGTGATCCCTCAGCTTTATATTGAATATGATGTACATGGGATGGAATCCCTCAGTGGTCAGTTCAGGCTGTCCAACAACCAGCTGTCCTGGCCAACAGAGGTTGGGCCAGTCCTTAGCCCATCCATGGTTTCTCTGAAGGCTAACCTGGGGTTTGATGGTAGAACTCCCAGTTGAGTGCAGCAAATTGCCTCCCCCCCACCACAGCAGAGATTTTTCTGTGCTTGCTTCTCATTCCCAAGCTTTTACTGTTGGACTAAATCCCTCCTGGAAATGATGAATGCTAAGTGCACAGTGGCCATAGGCAAAGCTGCCCAGCAGGAGGTGGGATGTTGGGCCCTGTGTGATGAATTTGCATTGCTGCAGCACCAGGGGTTCTTCTGGAAGGAGCAGGGCTTTGCTTGCTGGGGATCTGTGAGAAAAAATAACAGCAGAGCTCTAAGCCTCAGGGATAAGCAATGAGCAAAAGCATCTAAAACCAGTAAGAGGGGAGAATGTGGGAGAGTAAAGGAGGAAAACTGTACCAGGGACAAATAAAGCCATTTGTTCTGCTTAGCTTTGTGCCAGTCAGGCAAGGCTTCATGAGCACATAGATCATACACAAACATGAAGAGAATTTAATGATATTAAGAAGTTGTTGTTAGGTTGGTTTATTTTCTAAACATGTTAAAGGGGAGGTAGGATGTGTACAGGCTGCCACTGATAAGAAAGAGGAGCTTGAACACAGTATTGGATTTTAATTTCAGGACCTGATAACCACATGAAATTCACCAAGTGACCTATAGACACCCTTCTTAATTAAAGTGTAGTTTAATAATTATAATAGTTTTTTGAAGTTGGATATTCTCTGACTTACCCTGACACAAGAATTTCTCCAAGTGAAGAAAAGAGCATGAAGAGCATTATTTATTCTGTTTAAAAGAACAAACCAAAACAAACCTGAGCTTTAAACCTAGACTCCTGTACGGACAGCAGAGCAAAAAATCTCATTTTACAGCCTGCATGCAACACCTTTCCTTACATGAAAGTGACTCTGGGGCATCTTACTCATGAGTTCACAAGTTTGGATGGCCCAAGGGCTAAGTTATGGTCACCTGTCCAAACAAACATCCTCTGCTGACTGCTGCAGTTGTGACATGGAGAAACTCCTGCTCTGCTGGAAATCAGGAGAGCAAAATTTTCCTTGTGCAGCTTCAGCTTCTTTAATTGGCATAGAGGGGATGAAGAAGAGTCTAAAATACAGTGGAAATGCTGGGCTAGAAAAGATTTCTGCTCAGGCCATTTCCTCAGGAGGGTATTGACTTGGATTGAAAACATATCAGTCTAACCTTTCCTTAAATATCTCTGCTGATGGAAATTCTGCAGCTTCCCTGCTGAAGTTTAAATAATTTCTGTAGGCTTTTGCTTTCTTCTCCTAATTGCTTTGTAAAGTGAAAAGCTTTAGCACTTCAGCCCTTTTCCCTCTAGCAGCCCATTCCCTTCTGTGTGTTCTTGAGTTTTGTCTCTGTTTTCTCTCTGTTGCTTCTTCAAAAAGACCAGATTTTAGCCATGGCTACAAGTTTGGTTCTGTGATATGATTTTTAAGGGCCTCATATGTTTATCTAGAGATAGAATAAGACTAAAAGACTCGAAAAAAGATTAAAAATTAAGACTTTTGCCAGGTTGTTACACAGATGAAAATTCATCTTCTAATCAGAGCTTGTCATATGCCTTCTACTTAATGGTTTAAAAACACCACCAGTGGGACTTTTAAATATGAGACAATTAATTGCCTGTAAAAACAAAATTGGAGGTGCTTTTTGTTGCTAATGAATGGTAGAAGATGTGTTGCAATTCTCTGCTAGTGAAATCTCAGATCCCTGTTTGGGAATGCCAGAGACTTCCAGAGCACTGGCACTGTACTTTGACAGTGGGAATTTAAAGCACACATCAAGAAATCCTGGCATTTGGGTTTTTTTTTTGTTTGTTTGTTTCATAAACTCTTTCCTTGATTTGTCTCCAGAGCACAACAAAAGGACAGCCAACAGCCCAGGAGCCCTGTTAGGGAATTCTTAAGAGATGCTGGCATGAAATTCTGACTCTGGTGAACGTCCCATGGTAGATATTTGAAAGCTAAGCATTGCTCAGATATTTATGGCTTAATGTTTTGCATCAGTCTTATCTTACCTCCTCTTCTAGTGTCTGAAATGACTCATGGTACCATTAAGGTCACTTAGATTACACTTCCTAAATAGATGGCTGAAACATTATATAGAATGCCTTCTTTTCTTTGTAAATGAACAGTATTTTTTACCTGTCCCTTCCTTCTCATCAGTGTTAGATGCTGTCCAGATAAACTGACAACACAATGTTCAGCACAGACCATCAAATCCCCTTGTTTGTTTTCAGAATTGCCACATTTATCTTGTGTCTATCCCAGGCATGGTTTTTTTTTCCAGCTCTCATTCTGCCCCTGACTGCAAGCTAGAGCTGGTGAATCTATTCATTAGCTCCTTCTGGAAGAGGGATGTGGGCAACCACAGTATTCAACAAAATGCAGGAGAAATCTGTATGAAGTGGCTTGCAGGAGAAAATCTGCCTCTCTGCTGTGTCCTCAAGCCTCTTAGAAATCACTTCAGCTGCAGCAGGAGTGAGAGACAATCATCCACTTGCACTTGATGACAAACCCTGATGTCAGTGCTGGAGAGCATCCCCAAATGTGATGAGTGCTGATCCCCAGCATAGGATATACAAAGTTCTTTCCTAAGGGAATTCACACCCAACTCAGTGTGTATTTTTAGCAATATGAAAGGTGATTTTTTTTTTCCACCATTTGATCTTTCAGTAGGAAAAACAGGAGTATTGATAAAATCCACATGAAGTCCAGGTTAAGTTAATGCCAAAACCAGCTTCTGAAAAATCACAGAATCAATGGTAGGGGTTGGAAGGGACCCCTGGAGATCATCTAGTTCAGCCTCCCTGCTAAAGAGGTTTTGCCTAGGTCTGGATTTCTCCAGAGCAGGAGACTCCACAACCTCTCTGGGCAGCCCCTTCCAGGCTCTGTCACCCTCACAGGAAAGAAGTTTTTCCTTATATTGAGGTGGAACTTCCCATGTTCTGCTTTGTGCCCATTGCCCACTGCCCAATAGGAACAGTTCAAGGTTGTAGGTTCTTGAGTATTTGAGCCTGCACTTCTGGCTTTGGACAGGTTTTCTTTTGACATTGGTGGGGTTGAGGACCCAGAGATGGGATTCATTTCACCTACCTGATGATCCCTGCATTTCTATCCCAGGAGCACCAAGCTCCCCTCACAGGCATTGCAGAGGAACAGGCACCATCTGTCTGAGTGGTATTTAATATTTAAATTATACCTTATGATGGACTATTTTTTTCCCACTGACTCTAAAAGCACCTTCATAGCTAGTTCAGATGTAGACATGTATATTTTAGACCTTTGGTGAGATGAATCCAAATCACATAAGTTTTTTTACTGAAGAATGCAATTTTATTATTAAAATAATATTTTATTTGTGAATTTTTAAATCAACAATTATTAATCTGGTTTCTCTGAAGGTGTTATTTTTCTCTGGCTTTTGTTCATTTTTTTTTATTTAATATTTTTTTTTCTGCTCTCTCTGCATTACATCCCTCTACCTTAAAACAGCTTCCTAACTCTTTTTCTTCCCTTTCTGTGCAAAATAGAAGAAAGTTCAGGACAACTTAAAAATAGAATTGTTTTCACATACTGCTGTTTCATAAGATGTTCAGGAAAGAATGGTAAAAACTGTTAGACAAAAGTTGATTTTCCATTTTCAACAAAGGCCAACTTCTAATGAACTACAAAGTTATGAACTCTAATTATAACACTGAACTCTAATTATAACATTTCATAATTTCATCGATACTCAGACTGACTGCAGACGTAGGCACAATGAGGGTTTTTTTACTGACACATCCAGAAATACTTTTTATCTAGAAAACTTCAGTGACGTGGACTAAAGAACAAGTTGTTCAATTCCTGGAAGAGTTTTTTACTTAAATGTTGCTCTCTTTTTTTCTTTGACTGTAGAAAAGGACTTAGAGTTAAATGCAAGAATAAAAATAACAAGAAAAGACAATGTAGAGAGGTGGAAAAGAAATGGTGTTTGGGTTGGGGAATGAATCCAAATCCTGTATCTTGCTCTGATTATCTCAGTGGCAAAACCTCTGATCTGCTTGGATCATTTACTGTGTAAATGTGAAGATGAAAGATGTGAACAACTTGGCAAACTGGATAAAACCCCCTAAGTGCTGCTTCAGGCATCAGGGGGTGATGACACGGGGAGGATGGTGGGGGGATGTGTGGTCCATGGACATCACCAGGAGCAGCAAGTGCAGAGCTGACATCCCAGTGCCACAAAGGTGGTGCTGCAGTTTAAGGAGGTGAAACAGCCAAGAAAACTGAATTTCTCTGACTTCAGAGGGATGCAGGGCAATGCTAGGGGTAGTAAACTGCATGTCCAGCCATGGAGGAGCTGTGCCTATTTGCTCTGTGCAGATTCCTTCTGGGTGTAAACCCCTAGCAGGAGAAGAATTAGTAGAGGCACAGGGTGGTTTCTGCTCAGACTGCAGACAAGTTGAATTTGGTGCTGTCTTATTCCATTTTCTTTGTGCAGTACTTAGTACAGGTTAAATACTAAACATTTAGCACTGCAAAGCTGCAATCACAGAATTACAGAATGTTAGGGGTTGGAAGGGACCTACAACATATAAAATACAGTCCACTTCTTGCTAGGAGACAATTTAAATATGCAATGACTCTTCAGTTGCATATATTTAATATCAAAATACCACAACTCCTAAAAGTGGCTGGATGTAAACCTAAAAAAGGATTTGCTCACAGTAAGTTACACCAAAATTTCCACTTGGGATTGAAATAATAAATCAATATGGAAATCACAGTGTTGTACCACTCTGGGAAAACATGATCTAGTAACTGTTGGTTACTATGGGAAGGAGGCTGAGATTCTACTAACTTTTTAATGGTGAGTTTGCACAGTTTAGGGGGGGGGCTGTTTGAACTGGGGCTGGCTGGTTAGATTGTGTAATCAGCCACCTGATCTTTACCTTCTCAACCAATTTCCATTTTGAAAGCCCCTAATGGAGAGGCAAGGCATGTTTAATTGATTGCCATTAAAATCTTCAAAGGGATTGGCAAGATGAAAGTTGTTTCTAATTACTGCATCATGATGTAAGCTTAACGATACAACCACTTCTCCAAATGGATTTGATTAGCATTTAAGATGAGGAATTAATTGAGTCGTTGTATTGATCCATTTTCTTTTTCCACCATTTAACATGTCCAGTGGAAAAGGGAAAAAAAAAAAAAAGCTATTGAGCTGTGGAATAGTAATGAGGATTTCAGAAAGGAAGTCGAAGTGAAGATGGATTGGCCAATAAAAATAACTTATAAAAACCATAATGTGATAGCAGAGCGTAGTGGCAGAGACCAATTTATCTCTAGGTTAATTAGGGTAAATTAAGGTTAATTCTTTTGTTATTTAAGTTTTATTTCTTTGCCTTGCTTCATCCTACCTGTTTGGACTAGAATAACTGCTTGCCCTAGGAAAGCAATATTCTGCAAACCACCTTCTAATTCTGCTAAATTTACCTTTCAAGATCTCTTTAGACTTAGCCCCAAAACCTACAGAACCCCTCCTTGCATATATTTAATTTTTTCTCAAAATCTTCATAAAAATATTTACTTTTTTGGTCTTAGTCTCTTAGAACTTATTCCTGGTTTTTTTTCCCTTATATATCAGTGCAAGGCTGGTGCTTTTAGAGCTTTGTGCTCTCTCACAAGTCTTCTCCTCAGAGGTGGGCACTGAAAATACCCTGTTTGGGTTCATTTTAATGGTTGTTCTTCTATCCTGAGGTTGAGACGGTTCTCCAGAAGTTCATTTCTGTAGGTGATGATTTTTTTTCTGGCTTGCCTCCTTACGTTGGGAAAATTGACTGTTACATTTGAGTTTTCAAAGTTCACAGTGATGCTTTCTCTGTATTTCCTATTGATTATGCAAACTGGAATATTTAGTGTATACAGAGAGATTGCAAGGTAATTAAATGCATGATTTATAATTGCACTGGAAGCTCTGATGCATTTCAGGAGAAGCTGGGTCTGTTGGAGGCTTGAAGCTGTAAATTTGAAGCTGAGTTGTGCTAATGCTTCAAGCTGAACACTGATCAGAAAGAAATGAGGATGGACATGCTGGAGAAATTAATGAGAATCATGCCTGTTTTTATCCTTGCCACTTCTATCTCTTCATCAACACTGCTGCCTTTCCTTTGAAGGCAGAAATCCCCAAATCAATGATGTTCTCATTCCTTATGCAGGGAGAAAACCAGTTGTAGTGGAAGTGTATTTGAACAGTCACCTCAACAAAAAATCATCCTGAAGAAATATACCTTACTCCAGAAAAACTCTTCAACAAAGGGAGAATGATGCCCTCCTTCTAGCCACGTGGGGCCCTAGGAGATCATTTCTCTTTTGTCCCTAAATAATTCACCCACGATGCAGAGCCAGTCTATCTGCAGCAAACACTTAGCAAAGCTCCATCTAAGTAGTTCTTTGTTACCACCAGTAATAGCCTCTTCCTCTAAATAACCAGCTCCAGTGGTCATGACATCTCACACAGCTCCTAACAAGTGACATTAGCATGCATTAATTGCCCAAGTGATTGCAGAAATGGAATTGTGTGTTCAGGAGGAACTTTAATGAGCTCCTAGAGGATCAAAGACTCTTTTGGAAGTTCAGATATTGCCCATTTCTGAAGTTCAAACATCGTTTGGAAGATTGTAGTACAGGAGAAAGGCCTGTGTTCAATAACAGGCCAACATGGGAAATAAAAGGAAGCAGCAAATATCTCAAATTATGCCCTTTCTAAAATGGAGTTTTCAATTAAGGCACCAGGTGTAAAGCCAAATAATCGTGTTGAGTTTTAAATAAAATGTTAATTACAGAAATCCTCAGTGAAGAACTAGACCTAAGATGCAGCCAGGAAACACTCATTAAATAAAGAGTGATGGCTTGGTAGGGTAACTAGGTAAACTTTAAAAAGTTTTCTCAATGGTAAATAGAAAAGTCCTTTTTGTTTAGATGTTGCAGAAATATGGTCTTAGCTCCCAAATGGGCAGATACCTGCCTCACCAAAGAGACACTGAACAGCTGCTGAATGAACACAAGTATTACTTGATTGCTTAAAATTAAAAGTGAAATTAAGAGCTATGAATCTTTATAAGCATCAAATGGAACCATGTCTCATTTACTCACCCTCTGCTAAGGATGGAAATGTGATGGAGCACAAGAGGGCTTGATTAACCCCATCTAATCTGCAGGGCCAACCAGAAAGCTTCCAGCAGAAAAGCTTGGAGAGTTGGCAGAAAACTTTGAGGGTCTTGATTTTATTTTATCCCTAAAGTCTTTGTAGTGAAGCAGTGACAACATATAATTGCTATGTCTCTTAAATTACCATGCACCAGCAACACACACAGTTGTGGATCTTTACAGGAGTTGCTTCAAGAAAAGTTCTGGAGGCTGGGAAGAGAGCTATTTCTCTTTGGAAATGGAACTGCTTTTGTGGATTGTACAGTAAAAAGGTGGAAATAAAGCAGTATATTATCAGTTCTTGAATAAATTCCTCTAGTTTATTGCACCACGGAGCATTTGACCAAAATATGATGCTAAGTGCAAGCTAATGAATTCACTGGGGAAGGAGAACAAAGTAAATATCTTCTGTAAAGGATCAGTTAATGGCAGCAGACTCTTTTTCTTTATCCATTTTACTCTCTTCCCCACTCATTTGTGGATCTCATGTCTCTGCAGAGCAACTAAGGATGCATCACTGCTCTTGAAACTGGTACATGCTTGGCTAATGGAGTGGAGCAGGGGGATGCTGCACCATCTGGCTTCAGCACTCTAGCAAAATTCCCTGGATCTATGGGCACTGATCACATATCTGAGCAAGCCCATGCATGAATCTGTGCCCACTTCAGAGTTCTTCCCATAATTAGCTGAGATGTGTCTGTCAAAGCAGAGGTTGGGAAGTCACTGAGTATTTAATAAGTAGGGTTTGTGTGGTATACTTAAGACTCTTAACTTCAGCTTTTGGGCATCAGTTCATCTCAAACTAAGTTGTCTCAATAGTGACTGGAAAAGGCATGGGAGAGTCTTCAGAGTATGATCCATCCTTCCTAAAACAGGGATCCAATTTGCCTTTTTTCTGCAACTCCAGTGTCCCCATTGGCTCAGCCACTCAGCCACTGATTGTAATAGATGCCTAAATATTGGGATGGTAAGTAAATTGAAATTAATCCCTCTTCAAGTCATAGTGATTTAGGGTATTTGTGTGCAATTTAGTGCAACTCTCATGTATTCCAGCAACTGAAGATGGTAGGATGTAAATAAATATTTTCTTAGATTATCTAATGTCCTTTCTGCTGTCTTGCTCATTCCAGTTCATGCTTGGTCCTGGGAAGAAAGGCCCAAGTAATTTCTAAATACTGTTAATGCCCTCTTTCTGTCACCACCTCTCTAGAGAAAGCAGGAAAGCATTGGGAATTCAGCACAAGAACAGCAGGATAGCAATTACCACTTTCCTTCAGGATGCTAAATATTCCTATTACCTCGTATGCATACATATTTAAATGCTACACATTTCCTTTTAGGAATAGACTGCTGGTGGATTGGAGTGCCCATAAAACTGCTGGAAAGTGACAGTGCCAATTAATCTGTTGACAGATTTGTTGTTTAAATATTAACAGAACGTTAAGCAAATGTTGGCTGCAGCACTGAGATCCCTTCAGAGTGCCTTCCTCTGAAGTGCTGGGCATTTCCAGGCACTGAGAATGTCCCAGACACTGCAGGGTGGGAAGGATATGATAAATTTTTAGTCCCTTTTCCCCCACAGCTGGTAATCTCACCATAAATATTGTCTATCCCTGTGAAAAAAAGATTTGTAAAAGCCTCATGCAGACTGCAAACCTCTTACAGCAATAACCAAATGACCTGTGAGCTTGTGGAGGGTAGAGCAGGGAAGGGTTTTCCTTCTGACTCCTTGACCTAGGCAGCAGAATAAAAAATGAAGGCAGGGGGCTGAATTTATCAACCATTCAGTTAGTAACACAGGAAATACTGCAAAAACCTCTGCAGAGGAAGGTAATTTGGCTGCAAGATCAAGATATGGAGGGACACAGGAGAGTGTGAAGTGGAAGCCAGGGTGGAAGTTCAGTCTTGTCCATAAGCATAGGGTTCACAAAATGAACATTGATATGTTGGCATTTGTTTTCAAATAAACAGAAAGAGAAGGCCTGGAATGCACAACCACCATGTGAACCTGAGCATCAAATTGAGACAGCATCAACATGCCAGTAAAGATTTCTCCTCTTCTGCAGTTTCAGTCTGCTACTTTTCCCATTTTCTTTTTTCCATCAAGCATATTCCTGCTCCTAAATAGTTTCTCGTTGTCATTTCATCCTTTTACCTCTTTTATTTCAATGAGTTTCATAGCTCAGGACTCATCCATCACACTTCATTTGAGTCATATTGTTTCTGGAAGCTTCCCAATTTAATTTATATGATTTTAACATGTTGCATAATAGTCTGAACATAATTTGCTGACTGTTTGTAGCTGCACATACTTTCTTTTTTAATTTAATGAAGGTTGGGAAAAGGATTTCATCAAAGATTTTAGAATATCTTTGCAATAATCTTACTGCTCTTCAGTTATAATAATGACTCCTTATTGACTTTAACTCTGCTACAGGTTTACTGATCATTTTAGTTGCATTTTGCAGTTCTTTCCAACTTTAACTGAATATGGGAGAAAGGGAAAATTATTTATTTTATGCTAATTGAAGGCAAAGAGTCAGGAAATCCAGGTTGTAAGCAATGCAGTTGAAGGGAAGGTTGCCTTCAGTCACAGATGGCTCATGTCACAGGCAGGATGGAGAATTCAGGGCTCTTGGGTTCTTTCCACTGTATAGATATTCCTCTTCATCTAAAAATTCCATTTGTTTTGCTTCCTTTAAAAAATAAATCACTCGTTCTGGTTTTTGATGTGAAATGAAATGAAAAGGGAGTAGATAGCCAGGGAGAAAAGGCTCACTAAAACAAAAAAATGTATAGGTTTCTGTGGAATAAAAGCCAATTTGCCTCCAAAAAAATCCATAATAAGATATTGATTACAGTTTTTCTTATGAGATTACTATTGAGTCAGGGACAGCTTCAGTAAATAATACCAAAGATCAAAAATTCTCATGCTCTTGCTTCACAGTAAAGGGTGATAATTACAATCCAGAGCAGTTTAAACAGGTTAATAACTTCTCTTAGAGAGATATAAACCATGGGGGTGACTGACATTCTTCCTTAGGCAGACAAGATTTGGATATTGAAAAAAAAACAAACTACGTGACATACAACCTCATGCAATTTCCTTCTGTTTTATTTCCTTTATGTGTTTACCCAGATTTTTATTTTCTTATTTTTATTTGGTTTTGCTGTTGTCTGATTCCCTGCTGCAAAGGGAAATATCATAACAGTGACAGTTCTGACAAAGTTGTGCTCAAACACACTGGGGGTCCTTTGATGACAAGGGGAGGGGGGGAGGGGTTCTGCTGCCTCTGATGATTTTGAGTCACATCCTTGCAGTTTGTTAGGGGAGCTTTCAAACCCCATGAAGTGTCTGTGGTAATGAAATACAAGGTAAAATCAAAAGCAATATTTTCTCTCCTGATGAATATTTATGGCTGGCAGGGTCCTGTTTTGCCATGAAGTCTGTGCCTGTTGACTGTAAATGATTATTACAGGCTCCAGACTCAGCTGTCTCATGCCATTTGAGATGCTTTTGAGGATCTTTTCTTTGCCTCCAGGTGCTTCTGCAGGAGGGTTTTGCATCAGTAGGATTTCTGCCATAGCTGTCAGTCCTGTGCAGATGTCCTGCCCACCAAAGTGGCTCAGATGGCACTAACTGCTTCTGCTTAGCAGTGAAGGCATGGTCCTGAGCACCCACCTCTACCTGACCCTGCTTTGAGCATGTGGTTGGACTAGACAACCTGCAGAGGACCCTTTTCACCTCAATAACTCTGTCATACTATGAATTAATTTCTCTTCCAACTTCTGCTCCCCCTCTTTCATCCATCACAGAATCATCAAGGTTGGGGAAGACCTTCAGCACCATCAAATCCAACTGAGCACCTACATTGCTAATGAGAACACCAATCCCCTGGCTCCTAGAGGGATGTGATGATGGTGAGAGGGCTCTCTGAAGGCTGGCTGCTGCCCACTGCCATACTTCTGACCACATCAGCAATACTCCCTGGGTTTGTTTTTGCTCTGACTTCCATGGGTGTAAAAACACTGGAGTGTCTCTGTCAAAGCCAGTTGATCTGTATCACTGTGATCTAAGACACTTATGAAATTACTTTTTTTGCTTTCAGCTTGCTGCAGTGCAGAGATTCTCAGCTTCATCATCACAGTTGGTGGATCCCAGCTTAATACCAACCCCATTTAATGCCTGATGTGGTGTTCAAAGAGCCTTCTAAGCGTGGGATTGTTTATTTAAAATGTGCTTTGATAGCAAAGGTTGGGTTTACTGAGCACCGAGCAGCAGCGAGAATAGCACAGTGATTGTGATCATCTTAATACTATATATTAGCTCATCAAGATTAATGTTATTATGACAAAACCTGGACAAATTAATGGGAACTAGACTGCTGTGATTTCAAATCCTTATCTTCATTTTTTGGGCTGAGCGAAACCTCTGCACATGAGAAAAGGTGCCTGGCAATAAATATATTAGTTCGGAATAAATCAATTTCTGTGTTATTGAGAATGATCTTGTGCAGGTAGGAGATGAAGCAGGTGATGCTCTCAGTTTTGGGAACATGGAGTTCTCTGCTTGCTTCCCTTTCCCCCCCCCCCCCCATGATTTTGCAGTCCTAGATACAATTCTGTAATGTCCCATCTGGTTTTCTTAGCTTGTTTTCACTTGCCTGTCTCCAGAGGAAGCATGAACTGTTGTTCAGCCACATCCAAACATTTCACTGCACAATTCCTCCCTTCCTCCTTGTAAGGCAGATGGAAGGCACTGCAGTGCAAAGGCTAACTGCTCCTGACCTGCCTGGAGCTTTTATCAGTGACAAACTCAGCATACAGCCAGCAATTCCAATTACTTTGTTTGATTTCCTATAGAAGACAAACCAGGGCTTTTCTTAGAATTCTTTATCATTTGAATGGTACCCTAAAATTTCAGGAAATCATTTTCCCCCTGCCAGGGAATGGAGGATCCACTTCAGCTTTAGTAAGTTTTGGTGCTTCACTACCCTTGAAATGAGAAGTCTCAATTTCATTTCCCTCTAAATTACCAAAATTAATCTCCAAGCTATTTGGTAGATACTCTTCCCTACTCATCCACCACAGGCAACTGCTGGAAAGAGACACAGGAAACTCAATGATCCCAGGATAACCAATTTAAAATTCTTATTCAGTGTTCTGCTAAACTGAAAGCAACATCTGAAATACAACATCTTTTCCCTTCATAGAAATTTATAGCCTCAATTTAGACTCTTTAACTTTCTTTTTTTGTTGAACTAAAGAGATCAAGATCTTTCTGTTTGTCATGCAAAGGCTCATTTTGTATCATTATATCACATTGTGATCTTGGTATGATTTGCATAGCTCCTTCTTGCACTAGGGACACTGAAAGGAAACAAAGGGAAAATAATCTTAACTGTTCACCCTAATATATTCTGATTCGCATAATCAAAGTTCTTATTAGCCTTTACAGCTACAGCATGGAGAAATATATTGCAGAGAATTGCAAGACAGACTAAACATGACTTTCCAGCAAATTAATTGCTTCAGTGGTATTATATGTAGCCTAAGAAAAAACAATGGCAGCTTTTTCTGCTTCAGCATTTATGAATTATGGGAAGGTCTTTGAACAGTCTTAGCAAAAGTCAATGCAGTAGGTCAAAACAGCTCTGGGTGAAGAAATATTACCTCTGCTTTATGTTTGTATAGGGAAAAGTAGCATAAATATGCTTCTGATGATTTTTTGGTTTGTGCCCTGGCAGATATGATGAAGGACAGAACAGAAACTGCTGGGACGAGATGCTGGTCCCTCTTAACATGAAAATTCACAGCATAGTTTATCTCTCAGTGTACCTTTTTGTAACAGATTTATAGTGCTTGGCCAAAGCTTGGACTAGAACTTGGATGCCCCTCAGATCTCATTTAGGATGTGAAGTCTATCTGGAAAATATTAAAGCCTCTCAGTCAACACAAAGTGCAGTGAAATCATAGGTGGGCTCAAGAGATTGCTGCTGTGGTTGTTTTCATATTGCAGATGGCTCTGTGTTCCAAAATGGTCAGACAACTGCTGTAGATAGCAGTAAGATTTAATTCTGCCTCCTTGCTCATAAAGCTCCAAGTTGGACCAGTGCAGAATTGTTTTGCATGCTCCAGTCAGCCACAGTTCAACATTTCCTGACAACCCCCCAATTTCTTTCAGCAGCCTGGAGCATTAATGCCATGGATGTGCCATCAGGAGGCAGGTGGGTTTATATATATTATATTATAATGTATATAATATATAATATAACAATATTTCACTAGTGGAAAGGCACAGGCTGGCCATGCTTGCTGATGTCTTCAGAACTTCCCTGAGTTTCAGTTTAGTGCTTGTGAACAACCAGCAAATTAAATGTGGCCAACACAAACCATTTGCACCAGTTTCCTGGTCTAGAAGGTCATTAGAAGGTGATTTCAGATAAATAATGCATAAACCTCAGGCTGTTTTTCAGAGAGTTTCAACCCTTGCATGCCTGGAAACTGGGAGATGGGGGGGCATCTCACTCAAAGTCCTTCTCTAAGTGTCCAGCTGACTGCTTGAAGAAGGAAAACAGGTCATTCAGAGGCTGGCTATAACTGATGCTTCAATGCTAGAGGGAAGACTAGCAGAGCTTGATGATGGGCTGGGCAGCACACACAGTGGGGACTAATGGCACATACCTTGATGCTACAGATAAGATGAGGCTTGGATAGCTCAGTTTCAGTGCAAGAATAAATTCCCCCAAATACCTGCTATTTTGGATGAATGCTTTAGTAAATAGAATGGTGTGGAAGGTTTTTTTTTTTATATAACAGCAATAAGCACCAATATTTTTTAAAAAGCTCAGTTTCAGAAAAAGCCAAAGGCTTTTTTCAGCATTTGTGAAATACAGTTTGTTTGTTGGGTGGTTGTTTTGCTTAAAGGCTGAAAGAATAAATGACTCATGTCCTACCAAGTGGCTGAAGATGCAGAATACCCTCCTCCAGGTAACTGTCTTCAGCCATTTGAGGGGGTTCACATCACCTGTATTTCTGGTGCTTAACTGCAGGGTTTTGCTGCTCTTGTAAAAAAACTCTCCTTCATTTATTAAAAGATTTCTCCCTTATTCCTCTCCTTTGGCAACATCAGGGTGAGATGAATCTTTCAGTCTCTTCAGTGTCTGTGCTCTGGTGATTCTGTGGTTTCATAGAATCATTCAGGTGGGAAAAGACCCTTGGGATCAAATCCAAGCATTAACACTACTCTGCAAAGTTTGTTCCTCATGCTATCCACAATGTCTTGGTGGTGATGTCCCACTACCAAATACATGTCTTTATTTCCACTGCCAGTTAAACCACTTGCAGCCCATTGTGACTCAGCCTTTTTGATGCTAACAGCATAAGGGGAAATGGGAAATAACCCATTTTATTGGTTTTTTTCCCAGCTTTACTGGGAGTTTTTCCACTAGCAACAGGTAAACACCACAAAGCTGGAGTGGTGACAGGATCTGCAAACCAAACTGCAATGCCAACAAAAGGCACTAATGGTCTTTACATGGTGGGGTGGCATTTTACATAGGATTATTGGCACAGCATCAGCAACCAGCACAAAGAGCAGAGCATGTCTCAGTCCCCAGGAATAACCCAAGAGTTCTCAGAGCTCATTTCTGCACATTAGACTCCCTGCTCTCTGTCACAACTGCATGAATAATGCATTGGTTCAGCAACCAAGCTGGGGAGCTGATACTCATCAGGACTGGATTTCTTTCTTCTCCTTTTCTCAGAGATCAGAAGCATCAAACAAAGCTTTGTGGGAGCAATTGATAGCAGAAAGGGTGGGCAAAAATGATTTGCTCTTCACAGGTCACCTCCCAGTGATAAAAATCCCAGGAACATCAGAAACCACCTCAGGAACTGGAGTAACCAAGGGAGCATGGTTCTCTGGTGGGAACCCTTCTAAGCAAGATCTTTACCTGTTTGCTTCATAATGAAAAGTAGGTACTGTAAAAGCAACATGTCTTCCCCACCCATGGCTTTCAGACAGAGAAACAGCTGGAAGGGGAGACTGAGAAAATAAATGCACAGGATCAACTGTTGTGTGTTAGTCCATGATGGATGTTTGGACTGGTTTTGAGAACACACAGTGTTGCTGGAATGCATGGAGAGTGTCCCACCTCTGTGCTATTTATCCCAGACCTCCTTTATGTTCCTATTAGAAAATAAGATTTTTTTATTTTTTTATTTTTTTTTAAGTTGGGTTTTTTTGGTTTAGTTATTTTTGTCCCCAGTGCCAACCCTAAGTGATCTTATTTCAGTTCAATCCTAGTGATTTATTCTGTCTCTCCTTCATTTCTCCTCTCTGACAAGGAAAGTCCTTTGATGCTTGCCTGTGGTTCACATGTAGCAGGCACTACTATGGAGATAGTATGACTTAAATGCTGAAATATGCAGCTGAATCCCCCACCTGGACAACAACATTCTTTACAATTCACATCTAGAATACACTTTTAGATGCATCTTTGGTTTTAAAAAAAAAATATTTTGCTGTAAAAAAAGTTATTTGAAAGGTGGTTGTTTTGTCAAAATGCCATTATTAAAGCATGAAAAGTGTAGCATCCTGAAAATAACAACATGTTTTCTCATTTCAGAAAACATTATGCATTGTTATTCCTGATTTCAGTTGTCTTAACCAGTCCTGTATGAGTCCTCATGTGAGTTGGTGGCTTGAAATACTACTACTAGTTTGAAATCTGGCTCCTCATCCTGTCCATCTGTCCCAGTTAGGACAAGACACTGTCCCTCTTATCCACTCCAGGCCTGTGGTTTCCCAGCATGTCTCTGCTCCTGGATTGGCAATCCAAAATGCAACAATTCCCTGAGCATCCAGTTGTATGAACTGGAATTAATCATCAAGATAGACTGAGCACATAGAATTGTGATAAATAGATTTGTTCTGCAGTTGTCATTTAGGAAGCTGGGGACAAATGGTCACTGAGTTGAAACTGTCATCAGTAATCAGCTTAACTTCTAATTAACAGTACAGTTAGAATGCCAGTTGCCTCTTTAGAATACCAAAGTGTGTTCATTTGATTTTACATTTTAATTTAAGAAGTATACCCAAATCCTAATTTTGAAGGGTGTTTTTTTCCTCTCTGTATAGGTTGAATTTCAGTAATGAAATGAGCTAGAAATATTCCAATGTATCAAAGCAAAATGGAATGTCTTGATTGAGCTGAAACAATTAAGGAATGTTTCAGGCAATTAAATTTTGTGAGAAATGTCAAAAATTGGCTTTGTTTCATTTCAGCATAACAGATCTGTTTTCAAGATGTCATAATTTCTACAGAATGGAAATCTCAAGTTTCTATGAGCTTCATGTTTATTGTTATTGGGTTTTAAACTACTGTGAAGATGATTTCACATATTTATCCCAATACAGTAACTGTGAAATAAACTTACTCCTTTCAACTTGTGATTAGTTTGGCTTGTGTTTGAACCCTTCTGATGGCTATTTCCCTTTCTTCCTTTTCTTTTTAATGATCTTCATTATTGTTTTTTAAACTGATCTTTGAGCTCAGATCATCTGCTCTCTTTAGGTAAGCACAGACAGCTTGTGATGCTGAAAGGAGCCAAAAGCAGGTTGCAGCATTTACAGCCATGAGGATGGAAAGGTGATCTGATTCAGGCAGTGAGGTAGGGCTGTGAAAGGCTTGAAATCCAGGTGCTCATCCCATCCATCTGTCCCAGGTAGGACACTGTCCCTCTTATCTACTCCAGCCCTGGTTTCCCAGCATGTCTCTGCTCTTTGATTGACAATCCAAAATGAAAAGAATGTTTCCCTTGCCAAAGAGACAACTGCTAGTACTGTTGTATTTTCAATCTGGATCTGATAAAGAAAATGAGTTTCCTTTTGCCTTTCCATTAAGTCTGATGAATTTCAGGAACATGGCATATTATGGAAATCCCTCAACTGCATTATGTTACTGAGTTGGCATTTAATAAACAAAAGCAAAGTGTGAATCTCCTGATTATTGTTAATCCTTTTCTTCTCCTGTGAGTAACAAGTTCTTTATCCAACAACAAAGAAATTCTTACGACCAAGTGTTAATCACTGAAGGATCTTAGAAAACAATTACTGTTGGATTTTCAATAATTTTGAGTCAACTTCCTCCTAGTTAGGAGTAAAATTGGGTTCCGTGTATGCTGGAAAAGAAATTCCCCATTTCCCTTAATGTCAAAGAGATCAGGGCAGAACAATCTCCTGCAGAAAACATAATAAAGTTGATGCTGGGTAAATATCTGTTTCTGAATAAACAGCAGGAGTGTAAGGAACTCCAGGTAAAAGCTGTAAACAACAATTTTTCAGGAGCAGAGAGTAGCATCTTTTGTGAGGAATTTGTTCCAAAGGTACCTTATTGAGATAACAAAATGTCTTTGAACTGAAGCTGACTCCATCCTGTGCTTCAGAACTGTATTTAAACATAAATTCTGCTCTGAACGTGCAAACACTGCCACTAAAGTCACTGAAAATCACTCCAAAACTAAGCCAGACCATGCTGAATGGCATTTTCTTCTCTGTTTTTAACCAAAGGTTATTAGGTGCTTAACAGTGCTATTGCTGTAGCTTCTCTTTTGCTAAGACAGACTAATAAACATGACGTTTTTAATGTATAATTTGCATAATGCTTCTGTTAATTTGTTATTTTCATTCCAGCAACAGAACCAAAACGCCGTATTACACCCATAAAAAATATACAGCAGTTCTAATCCCTGTAGTCATTATGCTCTTAACTGAATTGCATCTCTTGCATGGTCATTATTATTATTTATAAAGCCCCTTGTAATGCAATAGGAAAGAAGAAAATACTAAAAAGCAGGAGAAAGTTGAGAAGGAGGGGAGCTGGGAGCCAAACCACAAACTGAAGATTGTGCTTCAATGCAGAGCACCAAATGGGCTTGCCCAGAAATGAGATTTTTTGGTAACAGCTGTTTGCTCTCTGGAGGTACCACCTATTGAATTGAACCCCCTTGTGCCAGGTGCCTCAAATATATCAAGGAACCACTGTTCCATGACATCCTGGAAGGCAGGAATGCCAACAGCAAAAGCTGTGTGAAGGATGGGGTCAGTTACCATGATGTTAAAAGCACAAGGATTCATTAGGTGGAACAACTGAGATAAGAAGTATCACCTAGCACAGGAAAGATAGACAGTGCACAAGGACAAAAGTGGAAAGAAGAGAGGAAAGAATCCATTCTCCTTGTTCCTCATGAGGAGGTCATGAAATAAGAAGTGTTGTTGCAACAAGTGAGGTTTGGATTAGATGATGGGAAAGAAAATTCTGACAGCAAGTGTTATAAATAACAGAATAAATTGCCTGAGTTAACTGGGGACTATATCCCAGAAGGCTTTATAAATAGGATGGATAAACATCTGGAAAGAATGACCTAGGATCAAGGAATTAGGCTACTACATGATCAAATTATGTCCTGCCAGACCTAATTTTTGATAATTCAATGTTAAATTACCACTATCAATGCCTAGGCAGACATAGAGAGAAGCTACATGAGATTCTTCTTCCCACCTCCCTTTCTACCCTCTCAGACTCTCTTCACCCCTTGGATCATATTCATAGCCCTCCTCTGGATCTGCTCCAACAGGTCCATCCATGGCCTTCTTGTGTTGGGGGCTCTGGAGTTGAATGCAAGTGTGCAGTGGAGGAGGGAGAATCACCTCCCCTGACCTGCTGCTCACCAACACACCCAAGTCCTCCTCAGGGCTGTATTCTCTGCCCTGCCTGTATTTGTGCTTGGGATTGTGTAGGACCTTGCACACTGCTCCCTGCCTTGCACAGACTCACACAGTAGCTGCTGAATATTCCCAGCAGTGTTGCTGTTGGAGGTAACACTTCCATTTTTCTCCTACACAGCATCAGCAGCTGACTTGCAGCCCTATCTCTGAGGGAAAACCAAATCGAGCCATTGTCTCCTCTCATTCTCTAATGTAAAGTAGTTAAGTGCTATGGGAAGCTGTTTCTTTTTTGCTTTTGTGCTTCTGTTCCTTTAGCCACCTACACAACTGCTGGGTGATTTAAGACTGTGACAGACAAGTTGAGATCAATCTTGCTGCAGTGATGTGAGATGTAGCCACCTGCTGTCAGGGAATATCACCCTCTCAAGATGGGTTAAGAAGGGCAGAAGGTTGCAGATATGTGGACTGAGGTCGTTGAGATGACAGCCTGACTTTATGGTTGGACTTGGTGATCTAGGATGTTCTTTCCAACCATAATTTTTTCAGTGATTCTGTGACTTATTTGACTGAAGTTCCCACAAAGATGCAGTGGGACAATAAACCTGCCTTGGGCTGTTGTATCCATGACCTGCTGGTGCTGCTCAGATGAGGAGCAGTAGCATCTAATAGGAATGGAGTATAGCTAGGTGTCATCTGTGCTTGGAACTTGACAGGGCACAGGCCATTATCTGCTGGCTTCACAATCATATAATGACCTTCCAGGCTCTGTCATTCTCACAGTGAAGAAGTTTTTCCTCCTGATGAGGTGGTACCTTCTCTGCTCCAGTTTATATCCCTTGTTCCTTGTCCTATTGCTGGGCACTACAGAAAAGAGACTGGCCCCTTCCATTTGGCACTCACCCTGCAGATATTTGTAGACATTAATGAGGTCTCATCTCAGTCTTCTCCTCTGCAGACTAAATACCCCCAGTTCCCTCAACCCTTTTTCATAGGGGAGATGCTCAATGACTGCAGCAAGAATGCATCAGAGATGGTAAATGTACCAGTAAAACAATGGTGATATTCCAGTAAAGCCCTTAGGCAGGGAGAAGGCACTGACACAGCCACAGTATAACATCTTCCACCTCCTCAGGGCTGGCTTTAGTATAATTGAAAGTTTAAAAAAATACCATTTCCAAGGTGGTTATTCAAGAGTTGTTGAGGAAGAGAGGACAAGAAAGGTTGAGCACATAACTGGGAAAGTGTGGAATACATTTAAAGTTGATTAGAAATCAGCTCCAGAGGAATTCTCCAAAGGAAAAATGCCATCTTAAATGTGTCATGTATCCCACACCCACCTCCCCTCTGAGTAACTGTCTATATACTCTCCCTTAATTGGTTTAAATGGCCTTTGCTCCTTTATTTTCCAAGCTGAGGTTCATGTCTTGCAAGAGCTAGTTACGTTTCTTTTGCTCATTACATTAACTACTGAGTTGGAAGAATTAATTAGTTGATTACGATAAAGTCTAATTACTGTTTGCAGTTGGATTAATTAACCAAATTCCCAGAGATCCTTTCTACTCCCTAGTCATTCCAGTGTAAGCAAGAAGATTCATCCTAAGGGGTAATGACTTGGTAAACTACTTAATAAGCAGCATCTGCAATAGACACCTTTCCAAAACTCAAACATTGGAATTCAGCCCTTGGATGTACTTTGAAAGCTTGTCATTGAGTAGGACAAATGGGAAGATGGAAGAAAATACATAATGCAGCTCCACAACTGTGAAAGACTGTAGGTGAGACACAGTTTTCACGTGGAAAAGAAGACCTGCTCTGAAAAAACACTCTGGGCAAGTGAAAAATAAAAGAGTGTGGCAGAAATCAGTGTGATCTCAGTGACACCCTTTGGGCTGGCACAAAGAAGCTGTGTAGGTCTGACATGAACAGAAAGCCAGGTTCTGTGCTTACCCAGAGCAGACAGCATCAAAAATGTGTCCAGTCTTTCCTCAGTCTCTCAGACATGTCATTGTCAGTCCATCTTCATTGCTGGTAGGTTGGACTGGGATCCTTGCTGGCTGAGATGGGACCATGTGGCATTTTCTGACAGCCCACCATGGTGTTCACTCCAGTAAAAGAACACTGCTGGTGCTAGTGCAGTTTTGATCCTCTTGCATTCCCTCCAGAGCTGTGAGTTAGCACATGCTATAGGTTTAGGTGTGATTCTTGCCTGTTTTCAGATGGCACTTCTTCAACCAGCTCATCTCTTCTGACTTTGTGAGCACAAACAAGCAGGTCCACATAGAAATTTGTCTGAATTAGCTTAGATATCTGCCTCAGGATGAGATAACTGGCAATCTAGAAAGATATCACTCTGAATTCATGACTACAAGGACAGCTCAGACAACAAGTTCAGATATGGGCATCTATAATGTCATCTCTCCCACCCTGATGATTCATTAATTCAGTGGAACTGCATAAAAATGGTAAAGAGGCATGTGGCTGTATCTAAGCTAGACCCTAAAAGCAGCAATAGGCCAAAGAAAGAACAACAAGGAGTAGGATGCTTGGATGTTTCTCTCATCCAAGTTCCAGTTTTAGTAATTTTTAGTCCTTCAGACATAAAGTGATGACTAAGTCTGGGACTAGGAGTGGATCCAGCAGTCTTCTCTCTGAGAAAGAGTTGAGAAAGCAAAAGGGTCCATTCTGTACCTTAGGACTCAACGGGAGGGTCTCCCTGACAGTTTTGTGTGAAGCTGTCCCCTGTGCAGTAAATAATCACATGTACCTTGCCATGGAATCTCATTAAGCCTCTGTCACACTTACCATTGACCTTTGTTAATTCACTACTTTACATCATCAAAGCATGTTGTTGCTTCTCTCTTCGAGTGAAGGGCATGACTCCATCTGTGACAGAATCTAGAACTATAGGATCATGACCCTTCTAAACTTCTCACAATCACAAATTGGCTCACCTTATTGAGCTGGAAATATTTATCCCATCCTTTCACTGTGCTTCTGAGTGTGGTTGGCCAGTAGCTGCAGTGTGAAAGCCTAGCTGTGCTAGCAGTAAACACACTCTGTTTCCAGGCAGTAAAAGAGGGGAGAGACCTCCAGAAGTGCAGGTCAGTGCAGTGAGTGCTCTCTGACACACACCAAGTCAGATGCCAGAAGAAGTGTTTTGTGATCTTGCCAGAACTGTTCCATTCAAAGCACTAATTGTACGTGACAAAACCAGTTGTATGTAATGACAACACCAAGTTCTTTTGAGAACAGGATAGCTCGATGCTTTTTTTTTTCACTGTGAAGTTCTTTTTCCACTGTCAACCCCAATAATTTCAGCTCAGCAGTACAGAAATTCAAGGCTTTCCCACAGCTGCTGTTCACATGCTGCTGTCTGGCAAGCTGGCTTCCTTTCTGATTGATTTTCTTTATTGTCCTACTGAAATCTGCAAGTAAACCTCCCAGCAGCAGACTGTGAAGAGAAAAGTTGTGAATTGGATAATACTGTAGATTATAGGATGCACAGGAAAGTGAATGGACAGTGGAGACAACATCTGGAAGTAAACAAGAAGAATTTCATTGTGTTAGGTAGGGGCTGTGAGTCACCACACAGCTGCTTACAAAATTCAGGGTAGAGGCAACAGCTTTGTGGGAAGTTGGATGTAGATATATGCCAGAAAATAGGGGAACATGAGAAAACAACTGTAGAGGGGTAGTTTGTAAGGTTATTCTATATGCTGCATAGATAAATCTGATTGAAGTCCTTAACTGAAGGGGTTATTGATAGGGGGTGTGAGGCTCAGAGAAATCAAGGTTACTCCAAAGCCACATGGTGAGTCAGTAGCAGAGTGACTAGAAGTGAAAGGGTGTTCCCATTGAAAAAAAAAATAGCATTTTCCAGGCTTCAGTGGAGCCAAGATGGAACCAAGATTTTTCCCTGATACCTCTCCTCCCATCCACTCCTATATCCTGCCTGTCAGACCTTGCTTAAATTGCTCCATTTGGAAAATTCCCACAAAGGCTGTTGACATAATTTGTCATAGAATGGTTAGGGTTGCAAGGGACCTTAAAGATCATCTGGTTACAACCCCCTGCCATGGGCAGTGACACCCTCCTTCCACTAGACCAGGTTGCTCAAAGCCCAGTCCAACCTGGACTTGAACAGGTTGAGGTGAAGAAAGTGACCTCAGTGGGGAGTCATGACACTGGACCTCAATAATCTTGGAATTAAATGATCTTTAAGGTTCCTTCCAACACAAGCCACTCTATGATTCTATAAATCCAAAAGCCAAATTCCTTTTCCAAGCTGTTAAAGGCTTTGCTCAGGTCAGTGACATTTGTTTTAGGACACTCTATCTGTTCTGATGTCTCTGCAATTAAATGAATGAGGATTCTTCCAGCACCTTACTGGAGGCAGGGACCACTCCAGTCATGATTTTTCACCCTAGAACAACAGTGACTCACCTCTCTCTTAGCTTAAAGGGTAATTTCCATCCTAAAAAAGTCTTGATGACCAGAAAATCTTTTTCCAGACTGACTCATAGTGAAATTAAGGAGGTGAGCACCACCCAGTCCCATCATGATCTGTCTCCTAGAATCAGAAACACTCCAGAGCAAATCTTCTACAGGTGCTTCTCCAAAGCTGAGAGCTTTTTGCCTCTCCTCTTCTTAAGATCACAGAGTTTCACCAATAGATACTCAGGCACTCAAGGTGGTTGGTATCTCACTGTCATTGGCTTGTGATGCTGATCCAGCCTGATGGTGCTGCTGGCATCAAAAAGGAATTACTCTGGTGGGTGTGAGAACTAATTACACACCAGAGTGGCTTGTTGCTTAAACATTCAGAACTCTCCAGCACATCTCCTATTTAGCAGAGAATTACTGTACCTGACAGATGTACCAAATGAATGGACTAATCATTTCCCTTTGTAGAAAGATTGTTTAAATGAAGCACATTTTGCTGTTTTGTCCAAAAAATATGAAAATACTCTATTAACATACCCAGTGCTAAAGGGATAGTTAATAGCTGAAGGCCAAAAGGTACCTTGGGATCTGTATCTCTTTTTTTTTTTTTTTTTTTTTTTTATTATTGTTTGATAGCAATGTTTTCAGTCTGGGAATTTTTATCTTCATTTGCTTCTGGAAATCATCATATTCTGAAAAGAGCTAGTGGCCCAGGGGGCAGAGTCTAGGAGATGTTCAGTTTGCTTGAATAAAAAATGCAGCTAGGCTGGTAGTGATAGTTTTCAGGGCAGGGAAATGATTGTAGCATAACCCTGGGGAAAAAATACAAGGCATAATTTGCATGGACCTAACTCTGGTACCTTCCAAGGAAAAAAAATATGACAGAATCATGATCAATAATTGCAAGGCTTCCAGTAAGTCCTGGCTAGGAAAGCTTTTGTGAATCACCTGCATGGAATCACGGGATATTAATGGCATTTTTTTCCTCTCTAGCTCTTTGAAAGCAAAGCATTTGATATAAAGGAAATTCATCTGCATTGCAGGGCTCTTCCCTCTGCCCCCTTTCTGGTTTGGTTGTTGGCCACAGACTGCTGGACACTTTCCTTTAACTCTCTTAATGGCTGTGAATGGAACCATAGCTGTGTTTGGCTACCCAAAACCTGAGTTCATTCTTCATCTCTGCCACAGATTCTGGGTGACATTAATCTCTCCCTGAGCATCTGTTGGCCTTTTATCCCTCCTGAATGAAATGCTGGTTGTGGGGACAGGGGCCTTTCCCACACTATGTATGTAATTGCAAACACAGAGAATCCAGCATAATACCAGCCCTAGTCTTGGCTGGGGCCTCAAGCTGTTATTGTAGCACAGAAAAAGGGAAAAAGACAAATGTTTGGCTAAGCAGCCAAATGAATGGAGGTAAAGAAAACCATGAGTGAGGAGGGTGGGTTGGAATAATGGAACTGGTTCAATTATGAGAGAACTGAAAGAAAGGACAATTCTCTATGCCTTCACTAGGACAAAAAGATTCCATTCAGTCTTTAGGGGGGAAAAAATATATATTCTATTGGGAAGAATAGCAAAAAAATGGCATAGTTGTAGAAGACACATTTGGACTCTCCATCACTAACCATTTCTAGCCACAGCTTATCAAATACCTTGAGAAATGGTACAGGTGTCAGCAGTGGCTTGAGAGCAGCTTAGAGCTGTGCACCAAGTGCCAAGAGTTAACAGCTTGTATTTTAGTACCTCCTTGCTGGTCAGTGAAATATCAAGTCACTCAGATGAACCTCCCTGAACTCAGGAGGATGGAGGTGTTCCTTCAATTAACAGAGAAAGGTCTAGGAGGTACTGCCTGGGAGCTCTGGAAATGTTGAGAAAGGTAATATTAGGTGAAAACTGCTCCATCCTTCACTGCAGGGCAGGGAGCCAGCCAAGCTCTGGCTACCTAATTGCTGGCAAAACCTCACTTTCTCTGAGGAGGGATGTTTGCAGCTCCAGCTGTTAGCTACAGACAGCTCTCAGCTGCTTTAAAAAGCAAAGATGCTGCTGATGTGGGAAAGGAGATACCAGGGGAGGGGAAAGGATCAGCAGATGTGCAGTAGAATATCTCTGGAGCTCTCTCCTGTCCTTTGTTGTCTTGGGGAGCTTTGCACACCCAGATTTGGGAAGCCCTGCTTAGTGTGGCAGAGCAAATAAGCAACACTGGGGATGGAAAGAAAAAATACTAAGCAACATTAGATCTGATGGCAGGACTAGATAACCATCTAAGGGTGTTTCTGGTTAAATTCCTTAAGCCTCAGGGAAATCTTGTAGGGTAGTTGAGTATTAATTTCTGCTACTACTTTTCAAAGAAATAGAATTCAGAAATTTTAGTTAGAATTCAATTTTCTTAACTAGTTAGGGAAGCTGGAACAAGAGTTCCAATAACCTCAGCTCATCCTGTTTTGGATCATGCAAGACACTGTGTGGTTGGAGTGAAGACCATGCCCTTGTACCAGTCTGTGTGTCCCCATGCAGAGCTGGGATACTGGTGGGACTGAACCACTTGGCACATGGTAGTTCTGAGAGGGTAACTTGATTGAAAAAAAATAGAAAAAAAATCATTCTAGCCAAACTTGGTGTCCAGTCTCCACAGGTATCAGTCAGCCCATTCCTTTCTCTTGTTTGCAATGCAAGCTGCAGGATGGCAACTGGAGGCTGCAGATAAGGACTCCATTTCCTCACCCCTCTAGCTCTGGATGAGATTTCAGGTGCAGAGATTTCAGCACAGACATTTTACTGTTGGACTTCCCAGGTACTATCCTCAAGCCCAGCTTTTGATGCAGGATGAGGAATAAGCACAAGTCAGCAGGGAATACACCCCAGGCTGCTGCTGCTGCTTGGAACTGAATTTAATCTGGTGGCTCAGAAATGAAAATTCTTCCATTTTTTTTTTACAATGAAACACCTCTAAACTGAAATTCTGCCACCATCTAAGATAGCACAGTTGGTTGGGCCAGGTTCTGAGAAAACATCCAGTGGGATAAGAGACAGAGTGTGCCTGTGGTGCAGCTCTTCTGCCTTCACAGTGATGTTCTGGAGAGCAGAGCTCCAATCTTTCCATCTGTTCATCTGCAGTAAATCACAGCAGCCATCCAAACCAGCTTTCTCTCCTCATTGCTTCTGTATAGATCACAACTCATGCTGTATATACTGCCAGCACATTATAGAATTATTTGAAATTTATTTAACCTCTGAGTCACTAATCTTACCTAAAACCTAATTATACACAGAACCAACCATTCCTGTCACTTTCCCTCTCACCTGGCACACGTAAAGCTGATTTATTGTCACTCCAAATTCATTACCTCGCAAATAATTTTATCTTCCTCACCCTCTATAAAGACCTTCCCTACCAATTAATATTGAACATAAATGCTTTATGAGGACTAAAGTGGAAGAGGATGCCAAATCATGTTTTAAGTGTTACAAACTACTTCTTACAAGCTTGTATCCAAAGGGAGCTGGTGGGTATGAAGGAAATGTGTATGTCCCCATTACTGTGAAACAAGACAGATTGCTCCAAAATGACCCCTTGAAAGTCAGCATATTTAGTCTAAATTGAAATTAAATGCACTGGGGTTGCTAATTGTTCATGGCGAGGCTGCTAAATATGTAAATTTCTAATTAAAATATAAATTAATCCTCACAAACGAATACCTGCTATCTGCAGAATGATGAGCAAAAGTTTGATGCCACTAATTAATGTTATCACCTATTAGCTTTATTTACATAAGTTTCTAATTAATGCTGCTTTGCTTTTTCTGATATGTAGCAGGAGTTTTGTTGTGGTGGTTTGGTTTTTTTTAAGGCTATCACTTTAAAATAATTACTGTCCTTTTGAACCTTTCCTGTGTATTTAAGATTTTTAGTTTGCTTTTTAACATGTTAAAAAAGGCATTTTTCCATATTAACTCTATAGTTTATGTCATGAAGCAGAAGAATTGGGAATTGATTAGAAATTTAAATTTAAAAATTAAAAATCAATACTCATTATGTTCAAAGTCTGATGGATTAGAGAAATATTTACCATTCCCAGCATTGGTTGGTTTTGGTTTTTTTTGTTTTTATTGGACAGTTGAATAAAAGATAACTGTTGTATTAAAAGATTATAAAGTTCTTTTTGGATTAATAAAGCATTCTGAATGCAGTGGCATTCTTCTTGTAGGTATGAATATGTATAATGACACTGCCTCCACTTCAGGCTGCTTTTCTAAGGGAAAAAAAAGACTTTTTATCCCATAGTGTATACAACATTACCATGGAATAAAAAGCACGTGGAGGATTAGCAACAACAGCAGCAACAGAAAGGGAAAGCCTACAATTATTTATGAATGGGACTACAAAAATTCCAATTGCAATTCAGTAAGGGATGCTGTTCAGGAAGAACTGCCCTGCCATCAAATATCATTATTTGGGCAGCCTCTAGTAGTTTGTATTTGTTAAGTGCCTTCTCCTATTTGCTGTCTGAATGCAGCTGATGGATTCATTTTCCCTCTTCAGGTAGGGCTGCTTGGAGAAAGATACCAACCATCATAAATCCAGAGCAGAGCTGCTCTGCTAACTTGGTTGTGTCTCATTTGCCTCCCAAGGGCCAGCTCAGTGCCTGTGCTAGATCCTCTCTCTGCAGGGAACCATTCTCCAGCAACAGATGGAGCAAGCAATCATTTGCCTGAGCAAATGAAGAGAGAGAATCCACTTCAGCCTTTCCTCTGGGATCAATTCCCACTTTCCAAATGCCACATGCAAAGCAAGTCCTGCCAACCCACTGCAAGCTGCTCCTCCAGTCTGGGATTTGTTCCCCCCCCCTACCACCATAACTCAGGGGGTCTGGCTTGTTCCAGTGTCCTGTTTACTGATCCCATTAACTTTTATGGCCTTACAGTGGTAAATGTTGATGGTCAGTCTTTGCTAGATTAATCTTTAATGAGGTTTTCACTAAACACAACTGCATGCTGTCTGGCCAGGATCTTGCAGTAACCCGTGAGGAATGAAAATGCAAATTCATGCCACTCCTGCCTCAAATTAGCTTCCTGAGAACAATTAACACTGGTTGAAATGACAATGTGATATCAACTTAGACCCCCCACCCCAGAAGGGGATCTACCCAGGGTGGGACAAATCAATAGTGAACTCTTCTATGCTGCAAACTCTTCTTTCCAATTGTGATCATCTATTTAATGGGTAAAGAAATGAAAAGAGGACGATTTGAGTTTATTAACAAGTATCCCACAGGCTGTTATATCACAGTGCCTGCTGAGATCTGCAATTAGAGTGAAGCAGAGGAGTTCATTTCACAACAGGAGTTTGGGGCTTCTTGGTACAGTCTGGTTTGGTGTTTAAGATTGTTTATTGCCTTCACTGTGTATGAGCTTCTTTTGAGAGTTGCTCTTACTTTAAAGTTTACTCTTTTTATTTAAACCAATCTTTGGGATGTGGAGGAGGCTCCTAGGAGAGTTCTTGAGGAATTAGCAAGGCCAGGATGGATCCCTTCTCAGAGAAGATCTTAGGGTGTAGGTTGTAATAAATAATATTGATCATTTTATCTTCCTCCACCCTTGTTGCACCACCTGCTTGTGCTGCCTGAAGGTTTACAGGGCACTGCAATAAAAATGCAATGGTGCTGTTTGGCTTTCCTGGCAGGTAATGTGCTGTGGTATGGCATCCCATGGATATCAGGTGTAAATCTAGTTGCTTTGAGTGTTATGCTGAATTGCAGATTACCTTTTCTCTTGTAGATGTTGCCTAGACCCCCAGCTGCTAAAAATCACATCTCAGTTGACTGTAGTAGTATCACACCAATTAAAAATGCTTGAAGGGCTGGCAAATTAAACTCCTTCAAACTTATTTTAATGAGCTGTGCTATTCCATTCCTATTTTTCATTTTAGCTTTATGATTAATTTCCCATAAGAAGCCCAACAACCTTTAGCCACAGAATGTAGTGAATGCATAGAATCTAGAATCATAGAATGGTGGGGGTTGGAAGGGACCTCTGGAAATCATCAAGTCCAACTCCCCTGACAGACCAGGATCACCCAGGGCAGCCCACACAGGGACAGATCCCTGTAAAAAAAAAGTAAAAAAAAAAAAAAGAAATCATCAGATTTTGTCATTAGAGACAAAAGTTTTCTAGAAGTCTCTAGACTTGATCAGTCTTCCCTTTTGTTGGTTAAAAAGCCACCAAAAGAGGTTTGTTTTCTTTAAGTACAGAACCTTTCTTATGTTATTATACTGTAGTTTTACTGCTTCTAAGTAGCCTTTCACCTGGAGTTCTCAGAATAAAAATAACTGAAAATTCTACTGCATTCATTAAGGATACACTGTTACTGTTCTGAATATACTGAAGAAGCCAAGCTGGACTATATCACATTTACATAAAAGAAACTTTTCTAATTGCAGTGGTTCTCAGAGCACATGGCTGGGCTGCGTTTGCAGAGAGGAGAAGGATTTCTGCTGAAGTTCCAGCAGAGCTGTGTTCTTTCTGCTGATCTGCTGTTGCTGAGCTGCTCTGTGCTTCCTTAGGGAGAGAAACATCCTCACTGTTGCCTTCCACATCTTCATTCCCCTGCACGTCTGCCTAACAGCACAGCTGTCTTTTAATGTATTATTTTTATTAACAGGCAGCATTGTCAATGCATTATTAATGGTCCATAGGCATGAAAAAAAGTTGTAGAATTTTAAAGCTAGGTTTTACTTTCTAAAGCTGGGCTGCGTGTCTGACCTTGTGCTGGCTGCTTACACTGCCTTTACAAGCAGTGGGGGGAAATAGGTGCTTTTAAGCACAGATCATCATATATATATTTTAGGAAACAAAGTCCATCTCCTGCCCATCAAATTAAGATGAAGCTGCCCTGTGGTTTGCACAGACACATGGACTCCCTCCTCTGCCTGTGTGTGCAAGCAGAGTCCCTTCAGCACCCTCAGACTGCTGTCAGAACTGCAGCCCATCAACTCCTGGATGTGAATTCTGGGCAATATTTAACGATGTGGGAAAGCTGGTGGGGGGAAGGATGCAGCAGATCATGCTCGTTCAATCACAACTGTTTGAAGTGACATTTGGAAGGCAGCAACAGGCAACACTTAACATTTACAAGGCATCGCCTCCTTGTGCTCCTGGGGCATTAAGTGTTTGCTGCTGCCTGTGTAGGAGGGTTGCTGTGTGGAAAGTGCAATTTGCAGCAAGTATTTACTGTTTCTAAAGGTTTGTGGAATGCCAAGAGATTCTTTCTGATTTATTCCCCGAGAGGGCTTTTCACTTGCAGAAAGAAAGATTAACAAAACACATGTGGAATGAAATGTGGAGCTAGAGAATATTCAGGATTACAGGGTTAATCTGGTTTTGATTTACCAGATCTACTCTGGTTTACCAGAAAGCACTCCATTGAATGCTGTACTTTCTGAAACACTGATGTATTTTGCACTGAAAAGTCCCTTATTTGACAGTGCTTTCTACACAGGATTTTATTCCTTCATCTTCTAGCTGCCACCAGGACTGAAGTTTTACACAGAACTTTGCTGCTCCATGTGAGTAAAGCCAGCACAACATCAGCTTGTAGCTTCACTTTCTTTTGTGATTGTTTTTTTTTCTTTTCCTGTCCATGTTCCAAATCTGTCTGGGAACAAATGGAAGAAAGATAATTAAACCTTTGGATTTCTAGTGTTTCAGGGCAAGGTGTGACTATGAGCCAGCTTGCCCCAGACTGCCAACATGACACCACACTTCATGGTACAAATGACATGTTGCCATGAATATCTACACCCCTGACTTCTGAGTACCTTTGATTGCAACCTCTGCATTAGGCCTTTCTAGATTTTCTCTTGGTTATTGTAAAAGTTGGAATGCTCAAAAACCCCTGGAGCACTGTGAGATCATGTAGGTGATGCTGGAAGTCCCCTTTGTTGGCCCCTGTGAATCTGCTCCTAGCCAGCTTCCCTGAGGAATTATAGAGAAAATGGCCCTTTTGGTGTTTTGTGAGCAAGCAAACAAAAGAGACTTATCTCAGACTTTTCAGGTTGCAGAGGTTGCAGAGAAGCACAAAGAGATTCTCTGTCAGTGGCTTCAGTTACATGAACCTAGCTCAGGGTGTGTGATTTTGAATAAATGGCAAAGCTGCTCTGTTAAAGTAATGCCAAAAAGATCTCTTCAATCTTTTTCTCCAAAGGGACAGCACATCCTGGCCCATTCCCATACAATAAAAATCACAATCAGGTGAGAGTCAGCTATGTGAGAAAGGAACAGCCAAGGTCTCTCTGCTAGCAGTGCCCCATGGATTGGATTTCACTGCTGAATCCTGTGAAGCTTGTTGTACACCAGGACCCTCAGGTCCACGTTAACAGGGCTCCTTTTATCTTCTGTTTCCTTTCAGAAAATCTGTGTAAAACATCAGCATTCTGTGGATACATTAGTAAACCTGTATTTTAAATTTCTGGCCCAAAATAATGATTTTAAAAACATGTCTCAAGCCTTAATCTCTTCTCAGCTCTGTGTAGTTAGTTGGTACTTGAATGATTCTTCAACTTTTACATCTCATCTTCCATTCACAGATGCAAGCAAACAAATGACCCAATTTCCAGAAAATCTGGGCAGCAACTGTTTATTACTCTGGAAACTAAAAAAGAAACTAAAGATTTTTCCTTGGGTATATGGCAGAGGAATAGCTGAATTGGTTCATTAAGGATTTCTTGTGTGTCATTAAAAGTATTAAAACATGAAATATCTGCTGTCCTGACCTGGACTAAACTTGAATAGATAGAGAACAGGTTTTGACAGCTCCCCACAATCTACCTGGCCATTGTGTGTGAACACTGCCCAAAGCCAGAGTAGATGCTCCTCATTCATGAGCCCTTCCTTCTACCCCAACTGGACTAGATACTGGCTGTCTCTAGAATCATTAGAAGGCCAGGCATCCTTCACATCACCCTCTGTTACAACTCTTAGGCTTTTCAGAGTAGAAAGCAATATTTTGCTTGTGTCTGAATGAATGGTTCTATTGTAAGCTGGGAAATAATCAACTGCATGAGCTGTGCTTCAAATTAAAATCCTTATGCTACAGTAGAGGACAGTTATTTTTTTTCTCACTCTGCTTTATCTGTGTAGTGTTTTAACATTATTTATTCTGCCAAAACAAATAACTTTCTGTGACGGGATTTATTATTTGCCTCTGTGGCCTGGGCATGTAGAAAAAAAAAATGGAAAAACAATCAATGCCAGCTGAAAGATGGATACATCCTCTACTGGGTAAACAAAGTTACTGTGTATTGGCAAAAAGTTCCCTGTACTGGATTCTTCATTGGACTGGAGTTGCCAGCTCCAATAAATCAGTATGCTGGACTTCTACTTCCACAGTGTTTCTAGACAGCAACTAGAGAGCATCATACGTTCAAGTACAATGAATCGTATCAGTGAGTAAGTTACTCCTGGCCTGGGGTAGAATCTATCAATATAACAAAGTGGCTGTTGTCCTGATGCACAGACACCTGATGGACGGGTGCATCCTCCCCAGGGAACACACCCTGAGCTGGCTGAAGAGGAAAGTAGCCCTCATTTGGTTCTTTCTTTTCTGTGTGGCCAGTGTTTGAGGTGTGTATGTCAAGAGAAGAAGGTTTTGTGGGAGGAAGAACATGGGATTTGGAGAGATGCTTTACCTGTGATCATGAAATAGATTAACTTCTTAAAGAAGAGCTTTTAACAACCTGAATCTCAGAGGTTTGGAAATCCTTTTCCTACATTGACAGCAGGCTCTGTTTTTATCAGCTACTATTTCTGATGGTGATTTGGGTCAGAGGAACGCCTGAATAGTCCAGATAGATTTGAAATTTATCCCATTTGGGTTATTTCACTTGTATATTTTTGGTTTTGGTTGCTTGGTTTGGTTTTGGTTGGTTTTTTGTTTTGTTTTGTTTTTTGTTTTGTTTTTTTTTTGTTTTTTGTTTGTTTTGTTTTGGTTTGGTTTGGTTTTTTTAATATTTTAATTAAATTTAGAATAAATGAGATGTATTACGTTTGGTTGGACACAATGACTAGGCAGGGATAACTGTGTAGTAGTCATGTCTTGTAGAATACTGTATTAAGCAGGCTACAAATGACTAGGACAGATGAGTACTCCATGTCCAGAAGGTCATTCGTACACACAACACAGGCAAGGATTTGGAGTGGGAAGAGCAGCAAAGAGCAGGTCAGGAGGCAATGTCATTGGCCAACATAAACTAGTCTTATTGATGGACTGGCCCTTTGCCTGTTAGGCCATGTTATCTTTCCATCAACATTAGAGAACTGTATGGAGAATGTCCATCAACTCTGTTTCCTCTCCCAAATGTCTTTGAACATCTTGTGTTTTGAATGAGCCTGATCAAGCTGGTGAACATCAATTAGCAAGTGCTAATGGAGCATAGAAACTGGTGTGGAAACTTTTTGGAACTTGTGTCCTAGAGGATGAGCACTGGATGGGGAGTAGTACTTTTTGGTTTCATCTTTTTGGATGACTTCTAATGTAACTGGCAAGAAAATCCCCAGTCTGTTATATTCTAGTGCACATTCCCTTGAAAGTTATCACCAGCAGTGAAGTTCTGCAGTTGTTTTGATGTAGGATCAGTTATCTCCTGCTTGATCAAATTGTGCTCCTTTTTTCCTCAGGCTCTGTGCAGGGAGCAGGTGGCACTTTTGTGTTATGCCACAAAAATGTTTGGCCTCATCCTAAGGAGCCACTTGGCAAGAGGCATGGTAAAGTGCTGCTGCAGATGGCCCAGTTGAGTATTACCACAGGAGATGCTCAAATACAGTTTGCTGGGGTTGTTTTCTCAGGACTTTGTTGGCATAAGCAGCAAGCACCATGCTGGCTGTAGTCTGAGGATAAGAGACACAGCCAGCTTCTCCATCAGCAGAAACACTGGCTCCTTTCTCAAAATACACCCATTGCTATCTTCTTTAAACAGAAAATGGTGGTTATGTGATGGTGAACCTGAAGGAAAGAATGACTTGGAGAGTGAATAGTGCTCCTGTGCACAAATCAGAACAGGCAGAGCTACTGATTGACCTTTTACTTAAAAAAAAACTGAAATACAAAACTGGTTGAGGGACTCCTTTGAAAATTTCTAGGCTCATGACTCAGTTTAGCAAAGCTCACATACCCACGTTCAGGAAATACTGGGTACAAAACTCTCAGCCTGCACCTTGTTTTTGAAGGGAAATAATCTCTGAAGAAAAAAATGTTAAGGGTACTTCTTAGAGAGTGCCAAATGCACTCATAAAGAATGCCAGATTATTTCATCTCCTCCAGAAGATTATCCCAAAGGTGATTCTGTTAACTACGAATTCTCTATTCTCAGACTTCACCCCATGCTCAGGGATCCATTTTGCCCTAGAGGATCACAGCTGCTGCTTGAATTACACACAGATTTCTATTGCCAAAGTCTCCAGGACACACGCCATTAAATTGTTGGAAAATCAGAATGCAAACCTTGCACTGGCACCAGGAGCCTGGGAGATGCCAACTGCAAGACACGGGCACAGCCTGGGCCATGGAGCATTGTACTGCTGCAATAGATACCAGATGGAGTCTTTGCATTGTATTCACATTGGACTTCAGATATGCTAAACCTCTGGTGTTCCAGCTAGAAGCTCATAAACACACTGTCCACTGTGGCCAAATCTGTGGTTGGTTGAATGAAAACAGTGTAGTTGAAAGCTAAAAGTAAAAGGCATTTGGGAAGCTAATACTGGGGAACTGTCCTAGCCCTGAGTGGTCGAATAAGAACTTTCAGCTTCTCTGTGGAAGAGAAAGAGATTGAGTTGAATGCTCAGAAGATGGCAAAGAAAATTTTATCAATTCTTAAAAAACCTCTTTTCTGTCAAGTGTCACCTTCATTCTGCTTGAAAACCCTTCAAGTCAGAGGAGCAAACCTATGAACATAATTCCCCACTGACTTTCAGGCACACAGTTGTAGTAGACCTCAATGGACAGCATCAGCTGTTGGCTCAGACAACTGAGTTCCCCACTTGATAATCCAGTCCCAGTCTCTTGCTCCCACTTCACAGAAGACTTTTTTCCTAGCTGGTCTCAGGGCCAACTTCTTAACATCTACCCTGCTAGATTGAGTGATTATTCTGCCAAGCTAATGCTGTGAAAAGCCTTGTTCTGTAGAAGAAATGAGATTTGACTATCAGGTCTAACTGTCTAACTACTATTTGTTCTAACTAGAACAAATTTTCACAGTATTTTGATAGGTCTTGCACTGCACTGCCACTCAGAAAGGTGGTTGTGCCAACTTCAAAAGCTGTTTCTTGTTTCTATCATTTGACACAGAAAAAAAACAACTTTTGTTCCATGTGTATTATTAATTTTGTCTTTATTTCTGCTCATAAAGGCACTTTTACAAATCTACATCCAGAAAAAGTCTATGAATGTTTCATGCTAACAAATTTCAAATGCATCTGCTCCCAGATCCTCAGCACAGCTGTGTGACTGGTCAACTTATCCAAACAGAGGTTTTTAATTTCCTGACTGGACATATAAAACTGAATTAAAGAGGTTTGGAGGAGGCTGTGAATGAATGATTTGAATTTTTCATTCCAGTGGGTATTCTGATATGATCAGGAAAAATGTGCTTTATTTTTTTTGAGGTTCCTTCATGAAGCCGTGGGTAGATTTTGCAACAGGTGGAGAAAAAAAAAGACCTATAGCACCCTTGTTCTCCTCAGGAAATTCACTTCTGATGCTGAGCAGAATAATAAAGCAACAGTCAGGGAGACCAGCTCACCACCAGATGATTTTGGTGAGAGCTGAGAAGCATTAGGGATGAAAAAAACTCTCCATAGCTCACGACTTCTGTCACCACACTTTGTTCTCCCATAGAGTTAGTGATTGTTGGGTGAATCCTAAAAGCCTAGAGCATATGGTTCCTCCAGAAGCAATGAATCAAAGGACTGTGGTTTATGCAGGGAAAATGTTTTTAGGTGCTTGTAACCCAAGATACCTTTGAGAATTTCAGGAATTGAGAAGCTTTCTGTTTGGGAAATAGTGTTGCTCAGCGTTACATCTCTCCATCCAATCTTTATGTTGAGCATAAACCTCTATTAAGTGCCAGTACTGGTGAGATGCCTTTGGATGTTCCCACTTTATGGCAGTACTTTTTCTGCTCTTCCCTTTTCTGCTCCTAGAGTACTTGGAGAAAAGTTCAGTAGAACAAGAACCCCAAGATATTTCCTTAAATCCTCTGGTGCCTCTAATGTCTTTGCAGTTCTTTTGTCTTTGTCCTCTGCAGAAGCAGCTAAGCTGTGATTAATCCTGATGAAAGAATTAAGGAGATGTTTTGCTCTCCTCCCACCAAAATTACTGACTGGAACGTACTGTTTGAGCAAATCCAATTAAAACTATATCATATGGCTGTATTCCTTCACCCTCTCTATAAAAGGATGGATAAGGAGCATCTGCTATTCTCTTTTTTGCCTTTATTTAGATTACAAAGTAGGTAGTCAAAGCTGTTCTCACCTCGAGTATCAGTTCTGTTACACTTCACACATTCATCTCATTATTTTTAACAGGTAGGGGTAACAGCATGTTTTTCTTTTTATCAACAAGTCTGAAGCTTTCACTTACATTGTGTGCAACCTGGCTGACTTCAGCATTAGCAACACTACGTTGCTTGTCAAATTAAGATCTGAAGAGTGGGATTGAAGAGAATTGAGTAGAACTTGTAAATTAAAACACATTTTTCCCTAGACCATCTGGTTGTGACCTATTCTTTTCTTTTCTGCCATGTTCTGTGGGTGGGATATATTTGAACATGTAGTGCACAGATTGGAAAAGGAATTCCACTGGAGTTTCAATACCCACTTCCAATTGTCCACAACAGTGATAATTCAATCTGCAAAGGGTTGTAAACACAGGACTTTTTTGATACACAGGACATACCTACAGTACTAAAAATACTTTTTTCAGTTATTTTTCCACTGAAAGAAGTATGTTTCTCATGTGAAGATACAGCTGTGGTTGGTGTGGAAAAGGTCTCTGAAGACCTGAAGATTAAGGAATTGTTTGGTCCTGTATCTTTTACCTTAAAGGGAATCTTGCTAATGACTTCTGAGGAAAAAGATCAGACCCATGGGCATATTTTCTCCTCATCCATGGCTCAGCCCATACCAATCAATTTGTTCTGAACAGTTTTATCCCTAATAATACAAATGCTTTAAAATATACTTGATCATCTTATCTGCATTTGCTATTTCAACTGGCTAAGCCAAACTATTAGAAGGGTTGAAGAGCAATCATTCCACAGGCCTGGCATTGTCTCATGCCAGAGTTACAGTGGTTTAGCTAAGCCTCTTGGGTTCTGATTTTGACTGTCTGGTGTCTTACTGAGTCTTGCAACTCTCCAGTTTAGAAGTAACTGAAGAGAACTTGTGATGGATGAGTTTGGGTGCACCTCGCTTGCTTGAAAACATTGCTTTCTCACTTTCTGATCTTCCTATCCAGAGTTTTTCTTCTCAGAGGTGGCAGAACAAAGTGTGTATCTCTGCTTTGACAATCCCACTGCTGCTTTCAGCTGCTGGACATGGTAGGGTTGCATTGTGAACTGGACAGAGGTCTGTGTTTTGGTTATATTTGGCATGTTGGATAGTTGAGCTGAAATGTTCCAAAAAGCTGACTGTAAATTGTGCTGTACTGCTGGAGTGATTAGTAAGCAGAATAATTCCATTCATACTCCTTCCCACCCAGATACTCTTATCCTAGTTAATATTACTCATTCTGATATACTTTATGCTTTCCTTTCTATATTTTTACTTTCTAAATGGTATCAATAAAACTGAAAAAAAAAAAAAGCTTGCAGAAGTTAAGCCAGTATCAGTGTAATGAGAAATCATTTCCTATGCAAGAAACCTTTCAGGCTGCACTGGGACTATGACATGGGCACCTGGGTGCCAAGAGCACAGAAATGATGATAGTATACACAGTTTGGGGCATATTTGTTATTGATTTCATTCTTCCTGTCCTTAATTGGCATCCCTCATAAGGAACCATCCCCAGTGCCTGTTCCAATGCATATTAATCATATGGGAATGCAGAAGAAGCCACCACTACTATGACAATAGGTTGATTTCTCTCAGAGGGAAAGGGATTGAATCTCAGTGCCTCTCTAATGACGTGATTTGTTATTTTCAGGACAGACAGTGGCATCCTAATGGAATTCAACATAACACAAGAGATAAAAAGAAATAAGCAGTGCTCCTTATAATTACCTTTGCAGTGACATAGAAGGTACTTTGTCACCTTCCAAGGAGTTAATGACTTCATAACCATTCACTCAAGATAGGAAAGTCCAGTGAAAAATAGCACACCCCTCCATATATTGTAATAGCTCATGTAGGACTGATTTTTGGTCCCTTTAAAAAGCTGTTTTATTATTCTGGCATTGTTACTTCCTAGAGACTTGGCCAATGCAATGTGTCACATTGCAGCCTCTGGCACAGTGCAGGGATGCTCAGGCTGGCGTGGGTTTGGGTACTTTTCAAAGTTATTCACACATTCACCTGCTGCTTTATAAGCCGTGGACATAGAGGCACTGCCAGTGCTCTGTTTATCACCCTGCCACCCCTCTGCCTGAGCAGTCATGACAGATGCCCAGCTTCAGAAAAATAGAAAGTCTCCATGGGCTACCCCAGAGGGATTCTGATGGTTTATGGGCCAACTGGTGAAGACTGACCCATCTCTCCATGGCCTGGCCCTCTTCGAGCACTCTGTGGCAACTCAGCTACCACTAAAGACTTTCTGTTGCTGTACGTTGTGGTAGACAAATGTGATGTTTTTTTTCTAGGATCCCCTGGACATGTTGGTAGAGCACATAAGAGGCTTCCTGCTTTGCTGGAGGGCAAAGAGAATGACCATAATTGATGTCATTTGTGTCTGTAGTAACTTCATCCAAGACCTAACTACCCTTTCTGCTGGTTTTCTTCTGGGGAGGTGATGGAGGGAGCAAATTAATATGTTCAGTGTGGGCAGGAAGGTTGCATCTGCGTGTTCCTGGTTCCTGGACAACACCTCAGTTGCTGATCAATTGTTAGAATAAACCCTGTCCTTATTAGTCTGGGTGATGTCACCTTTCCCCCAGAATTCCAGGACACAGACTGTGAGCTGGGATAAAGCAAGGATGGTTTTGAGAGCTGAAACGGGGCTTCCTCATGTTGAAAGGTGAGAGTTGAGCAGTGTGCAGATAGATGGGCTCTGCCACTCCACATCGTGGGCTTGGGGTACACTCCATCTACTGATACAGTTGTTCCTTGAGGGTGTCAGGGCTCTGCAGCAAATGAGGGAATAAGACAAACCTTCCTCTGGAATTCTGGGGAGAAATTGAGCTGTTTTGTGGAATATGTAGATTGTGGTTCATCTGCAAGTTCCTTCTACTTGCTATAGGAACACTAACCACACATAGACCTCTGAAATCCAAGAATAGATCTTGGCAAAGCACACCCAGGTCTTCTGAGGTAACTTTTGTGTCTTCGAGGATCTTTTGAATATTCAGAGCACAGAACTGGAAGGAATGCCAAAGTGAATTACATCAGTCCTTGCCTCAAAGTTTCCTAACAGACATCTAATAAAATAAGCTCAGAAAATAGTTGTGGGATCAGGATATGCTGAGCCCCAAGCTAAGTGGAAAAAAGATATATTTTTGTGCATGGAGAGCAAGGAGAAAGAAAAGGTATTTAAAGTAGGGGTGCATTTAATCTTAAATGCAGGATAAATGGCAATTTCCCTCAATAACTGGAAGATTACAAAACCAGTCTGTCAGTGGCAATAAAAAAAGGGATGTGTTGCCTTAATTACCTACCAGGAAAGATTTACTAAGAGCAATTTATAGAAAGGTTTGCATTTCTAGGGGATAAAAATCTGTGAAGCTTTGTTGGTGGCACCAATTCCTGCCTAATTTATATCTAGGGAGAGCTTGGCTCCATAAGCCTTTGAGGATACTTCGTAGGCTGATTTGTTGTGCTTGTTTGTTTGGGGTTTTTTTAGTTGTTGAAACCTCCTAGGCTTTGAAACGTTTTTTAAAGGATATTTAAGTTCTAAAATATTTACATGACTGTTTTCAGTACAGTAACAAATGTTGGAGTGATGGTTTATTGTGAAGATAAAGGAGAGGGTAATGAAGGTGCAGCTAAAGAAGATGGGAGGCAGATGAAGTTGAAAGATTTCCATTTGGAGGGCTGGGGATCTCCTGTTCTTACTCTGCTTTGTGGGTAAAATATCCTGCCACACTACATTTCCCATCACACTTTTCAAAGCAGAGATGATCTCCAACCATCTGCTTAGCAGAAAAGGCTTCTGTTCCCAGCTGGAGTTCTGAGATACTTGTTACAGCAGTAATAATAAACAATAAGAGTGATGTGGTGCTTTTATAATCACTTTTCCATTCCAAACTCATCTCTGGAGTTATTTATGCCATAACTATCTCTCAATGACATGAATGATGAAGTGAAAATGCAATAACTCTTCCTGATATTGGATTCTGTAGGCTCAGGCCATCCCAAAGATTTTGTTGATTTGAAAGGGGTGGGGAAAAGGAGGATTGATTTCCTTTTCTGAGGTTAAAAATCATTACTTTATGTGAGTTCTTTAGTGATTTCACTGAAGTTTGGGCAGGTAATTGTGGTAACCTTTGCTTTTTTTCTGTTGGGATTTTTAGGGGTCAGGTAAATTTGATTTGATGCTGATTGCATTTGTTGAAAGATGGGGGTTTGTAGACCAAACTTTTCTGAAGTTCTAAAGTACATAAGCAGTACCTTATGAGAGTCACACTGCTGGAAACAGTCTTGAGCTGGAGAAAAGAAACCCCTTTTTTTCCTTTAACCAAAAAGTTCAAGTGTATATTTCCAGAGGGTCAAGGTTGATAAGAGTAATCAAATGTGATCGATATCTAAAGAAACATGATGAATCTTAGGAAGGTAGTTGGAGAAGATCATCTTGTCTCTGCAAGTCACCATATTTTTGTATTTTATTCCTTGGTCTGACGTCTGCTTAAGTTGCTTTTCTCCATGTGAGCTGGTTTTCTAGTTACTGTATTGGCAAATAGCCTGGAGAAGTGCAGAAGAACAGTGCAAGCATGTATGAATCATATATATGAAGACATTTCTTGGCTGCAGGCATGTCTATAAGCAGACAGACAACTAAATTATACCTAAACCCTCTCACAAAAGACTGAAAAGTTATTCAGCACGAGGAAAAATACTGCTGCTATTTCCCAGCTTTTGTACTACAGCAAGAGCAATCAACCAGGGTGGGGGAAGACATGGAAACTGGGACAAACCCAACCTCAAGGAGACTGGACTTAGACAGGTATGTGGAAAAAGGGAGAAAAATTATTTTCTAGTTGTCTGGACAATCTCCTTTATGTAGAGTCCACTTTTCTACAGGAGCACTTCAAGCCAGTGAAGCCCCCAAAGAGGACCAAACGTTGTCTGGAATCCAGTTTCTAGAGAATCATGATATTCTGGGATAAATCCTCTATTTAAACTCGAGATCTAAATGTAATAATGTTCACAGAGGATTTATGTCCCAAGGACAAAAGAAAATGCATTCACACTTTATGGGCAGCAAGGCTTCCTGCTCTAGCCAAGAGTGGATCCCTTCCTGGATTACTGTATGAGGATTCAAATAGATTTTGACATCTCTACTTCCATTGTAAAGAAGGGTGACTGTAAGACAGAAAGTCTTTTGGTGAGCTGGAAAATAGCTTCATGTCTTTGCCATGCAGCCATACACACTTTAAACTGATCATCAAGTTAAATTCATCTGTAAGGATGAAGTTTTAAGTTTCTTTTTTCCCTGTGCGTTTAAAGATGTTGCTGGAAGACAGTAAATAATCCATGGATAACCCTTTACCAGCAATATTTGTGGCACAGCGTGAGAGTAACTAGTACCAGCTGCTTTGAGGGGGAAAAAGTCTCAGTGGGCTTTTATGTAATAATTCATTATTTATTGAATATCATTAGTGGTTAAAAATGGACGTGATTTGCAAGTTCACTGCAGTTACTTAGTCCTTCACTGACAGACAAGGTTGTCTGTTTGGGATAATAAAGGAGCAAAGCAGGGTTGAGAAGTGTTAAATAACAAGAAAAAACAACCCCAAATCCCAAAGGTGAAACCAGGATGTAGGCAGAAAACACCTCATGTGAGATGACACAGTAAATCAGGGCTTTGCTGTAGGCATTAGGATGTGCTGAGCATGGGGATGGGGAAGATAACTGCAGAGGACAGGAGTTTAGGACATACCAATGGCCTAATTGGAAAGACTAGTGAGAAGATAAAGGGGTGGCTGTGATCTGCATTACAAAGTAGATGAGGTTGAGTGGTTGCAGTGGTCTCCTCTGACCTTCAAGTTCTGTGTCTGTGGAAGGGTTCAATTTAAATAATTCATAATGAAGAGAAAATTCTGAACTGCAAAAAATTTTTCAGAACGAGTCTGATAGTGACTCTGGGATTTGTTCTTCAATATCTGAGCTCTTGAACTTTCCTAATGAAAATACTAAAAAGTTTTTAATTCTAAGCTTCAAGCCTCATTGCAGACAATCATCAATGATATATTCAATTGTGAAATTCATAGAGGGCTTCCTAGTTAAATAAATCATTCAATTAAAGAGAAACTGCACCTCATGACTGAATTAACTCAATGGAGGTTGAGAGTGGATTCAATTTTGCCCCTTTCTTCAAAAGTATTGTTTGCAGATAAATTTGTTATTTGTAAAAATTTCAGAAGATTATTTTTTGCTCGTGAACTAAAAAAGGAATAGAATAATTATGATGTATCTTTTCAATGAGAATTATTTCCTGGTTTCTTAAATGTGTGTTTTTTCTCAGCAACCCAGAATGTGGCTTTTTTCACTGTGTGTTGCTAAGCATTTAGATTAATGAGTTTGCAGCTGATTCTAAGTGAAGAATTAGTGATATGTCTTTTGTCTGAATGAAGACTGGATGACAAAAACATCAGTATTGCTACGTCTGTGAGAAAACAACAGATTTGCTGCCTCTGCAAAGTGTATAATCCAGACCTTGGTGCTCTTCTGCCAGTCATCTCCAGTCATTCTCACTGCCCTGTCTCAGTGCAGGAGGCTACTGCAGGAGTCAGGAGCAGCTTGCAGAAATTTGGTACCTGATAGTGCCACTCATGATTGTCCTCTACCTGGTCATAGAATCATTCAGGTTGGAAAAGATCCTTGGGATCATCAAGTCCAACCTCTACAAAGCTCACCCCTAAACATTGGTCGTGACAGGCACATTTATCCACAGTGAGCACACACACATGGAATAGTCCTGGCTCTTCAGCCAGTATTTTGTGGTTTTTTTTCTTCCTGCATCTTTTATATTTGATAGTGTGGCTTGTCCACTCCACCTGAGTTACCTTGGAAGCTGCAAAGCTTCTCTCACACCTCAGATTACTTGCAGTGCTCTAAAGGTTAAGCACTATTTGCAACAGGCAAATTAATACATATATATTAGATATATATATATATGGCTATGTAGAGCATGTGGGCAAGATGAATTGCTCAATGTGTTACAGGACCAACAGAGAGATGGAAAGAAATATGGTCTTCGTTGTAATGATTGTGCTTCTATAGCCTGAGGCATCAAAAACGTCATGGTGTTTATGCACGATAATAAAATCTTAGCAGTAATTCTCCCCAGCCTTTCCATGCACAAAACCTTTGCTACAGTCTGTCCTCTGAATCACCTTTAAGGAAAAAAAATAATAATTCCCTTCATTCCTCCTTAGGGAGGGATAAAATTTGCCCTGCTGCGAGGCTCGGAGTGTTGGTAGGTAGCATGTAATGCAGGGGTCATCATGCATGGGGGTTTCTGAAGTGCTTAGGAGCTGTCTATTCAGGGGCAAGTGGGAGGGAAAATGGGTTGGATCTAAGGTTTCAAATCTAATGAGTATCTGTTTAGAGATGCCTCCCTTAATCATTTGTTTACTATTATTTGGGGGGAAAAAAAAAAGGATATAGCCTTTCTATAATATTAATCTCAATATGCAGAGACTCGACTTCAGTTTGTCCGATTAAAATGGCCCGACTGGGATTCCTTTCTTGTCTGATGGTAGAAGTGAAACATTTCATCCTCTCCTGTACTAAACAAAATAAATGTGAAACTGAAGGATATAAATACTGAAAAATCTCCTTGGTTCCATTCTTACTGATGATTTGCTAGCTAGAAAAAGCAATTTTAGCTACCATCTGAACCTCTCTAAGCCCTTTGTGACTAGTTTTCAGAGGAGGGTGGGTGGCTGGTCTTTCACTTGGGTGCTCTTTTGAATTCAGAGAGCAAAAGTCAGAGCACTGTATTTAATATGAGTGGCTCAATCTGCATTTCAGCATCAGGCTCTTTTGCCTAAGACCATCTCTAGAGGTCCCTTCCAACCCCTGGCATTCTGTGTTTCTATGAGTCAAAATCTGACCTGCTTTAAAATCTCAAGTATTTGATTTTGGACAGAGAGCATTTACACACCAGGTAAAAATGGAGCCAAGAGCACAGTTGGTGCTGCTCAGCACTGAACCAGTCTCAGCAGTGTAGATTTGAGGATATTAAGTGAAATCCTGAAACAGTCAAGAGCCAACAAGTAAAATTCAGGATACTTGAGTGTCCAGCCTCATCTGAAGACTGGAGCTGAGAAGTGCTCAGCATCCTCAGCTGATTTTAGGGTTGCCTCTGTAAGTAAAGTAAATATGAAGAAATGATGGAGGCCACCAGAAAGAGGGGAGAAGATCTAGTTAGAGTTGAGGGCTGGAATTGCCCAGGTTTGATATAAAAGATTAGGACTGGTGTACTAAGTAACTATAGACCTAATCACTATAGATATTGGAGTATACAGAGTTTGCTACCTCATTGGTCTGGGTGCATTTTAGGTGTAGTTTTGACTAATGTGGAATATCACATTTATGTCTGATATCTCCTAACCTTTCTACTGCAGCTTAACCTGTATGAACATAAATCTCTGCATAACATGATACACTTTCAACACTCATATAGTAATGCAGACCAGACCCCATCTCTCACACCTCTGCTTTAGGCTCAGGCCAAGAAATTCTGGATGTACTGCATCCTGCATGAGAGGAAGAGAAAGCAGCTGGGATATATTCAATGCATGCATGTTCTTGTAGACATGTATTGGCTGTTTGCACTGGGATGGAGCTGTAAATCAGAGCACAGTTATAAAGGTGAATGCTAATGCTGAGTGACACTCACACCTTAGAGCCTGGTAAGCAATAAATAAAGAGATTTTCTTTCTCTTTAGCTGGTGTTGATGTATAGGTTAATCCCAGGTCTGTAATTCTTCCCTCTATCTTGCCTGCGCTTTTCTCTCTGGCTCCAGATGCTGACATTTTGTTTATGAGGGTCTTGGTGGGGTTTGCTCTGCTCCTGAGAGGTCTCATCTGTAATTTACTGCAGCCAGATTTGTGAATCTGCTTAAACAAAGTTATTCACACTCAGAACTTTAATTAATCCTAGGAAAAAAAAAAAAAAAAAGAAAAGATGTAGAATGGGGTTGCAAATGGTCTCATTTGAGACTGGTAGTTTATTTCTTTGTAAGACCACCTAGTCATGATCAGGAATCAGATCTTCCTTTAGCAAGCATTGACATTTTTACTAAATGCCTTCTAACAGTCCGTCCATCAAACTCATGTCTCTCCAGTTTAGGGAGATGGATATTGTGAGGGATTTTATCACAGCCCTTACAAAAGTCTACACAGATGACATGAGTAGCTCCTCCCTTGTCCACTGATGCAGCTCTTCTAAGAGCATCTCTTCTGGGGAGTTATACAGACTCTGGGAATGAACCAGGGAGAAACCAGGCCATGAACCTTTTAAATGGGTGGTAGAACACTGGATTGTCTCCATATTTAATGATGAGAAGCTGGCAATCACATGGCAGTAAGAAGAATACAGAGCAATACACTCTTGTCCTATACCAATAACGTGGTTGATGTGAAGCAGAGCAAGGTGCTCTGGTTTGAGGCTTTAACCAAGTTGAGAGATGTGAAGCATTATAAAAGACTCATATGCCTACAAATCACTGCTGAGATGCTTCCAAGATGCGAGGAGCTGAGAGCCTCAGAGGATTGACTCGTAACAGGCATTTAGGTCCTAAAGACTGATGGATATATTGCTTTGCCTGAATGCATCAATGCCAGCAAGAAGGGCAAAGCTGAAAATGATGTCATCATTCACTGGAGAAGTAGTTAGAGTGTGACATGTCACCAGTCTCGATGCAACCTGCCATCCAGCCAGCTGCACATCAGGGTTTTTAATTTATTAAAATGGCTGCTTTATTTTTCCTTTTAAGAGGATTTGATAAACAGCACATTTGAAGGCTGATATTGAGTGTCTTTTGCTTCATTAGTTTCTTTCACCATATACTATGTCTCAGAGCAAGGCAGGGAATTATAAGGCCATTATAAGGATCGTAACTATTGCTGTCAATAAAACCTACAAGGATGAATTCAGAAAATAGTTCCCTGCGGGTCCAACTGGTAAATAAATTTGATTTTTTTTTTTGTGACCTTTTTATTTTTCTCTACAGTGAGGATTATGTTGGGACTGCTCTAGAGCCAACAGAAAAACAGCTGGCTCTTGGTCCCTGCTGTCACTGTGCAGTTCTCAGGGTTCTCACTGAGCCCGTGGTGGGACATTGTTTTACTCCAACTCAGAGACTGATCTGCAGCATGGAAACTGAATACCTGGACAATGAGCTATCAGCAAGAAGAATGTAAGAATGAAAACATGAGGGAAGCCATAAAACACCAGAAAGCTTCAAAAAAAAGAGTATGGATTTAATGTAGGACTTTTATAACTCAGTTTGTTAAGGTCAGCAATGTTAGGGTCATCACTGGAGAAGGGACATTTCACGCTGTCTGTGCTCAGTCAGCTGGATGCTGAGGCTGGATGGCAGCCAGTAACTGAGCCCTTGGATTCATTACTTTCTTTTCCTTTTCTTCTTTTGAGTATCACACTTAGAAAATTAGATTTTTATCATGAAATGAAAAATTTAAGATAGGGAGAGAAAGAGATAATATACAATCCATCTTCTCCTTTCAAAGTCTTTTTAGGGATTAACTGTGAAAAAAAAAAAGCAGCAATCAAACCTCTGTGTTGTTTTTGTAAATATGAAGTGTGCAATGTAGAGGAGTTATTCTTGAGCAGTTGTCTTTCCATTTCTTCATCATCATACACCTGCCAAAGATTTATTATAACTTGTGCAGTAGAGCTCATATCCCTGCTCACCTCAGATTTGGGTCTAGACATTTCAGAAGGGAAGGATTTGTGTTAGAGCAGGATTAGAGAACACACTGGTGGTTGTGGGTGATGTGGTGGGCTGGAGGCAGCACGCCTGGCATTGCTTTCCCCATTATCCCATTCATTGGCATGCTCTCAGGAACAAAACCAGAGCTTCACTGGTTTGCTAAAGGACTTTCCAGTCATGTGATTGGGAAAATAGGTGTGAACCACAAAAGACCTGCAATATTGTACTCCCTGTGTGGCTGAAAAATGAGCCAAACCCCAAGTCTGAACACTTCCAAGCGGCAGAGTTGTTTCCTCTGCTGCATCACTCTCAAGCATTGGAGCTCTCCAGATCTGGACCCAGCTACAGAGAGGCTGGAAAGCTGAACATGGCATGGAGGCAGCTGTGCCTTTCTGTCTTGATGCAGCAAGGTGGTCAGCAAGGACAGATGGAAGTGTCAAGACTGATGTGTGGCACCACAAGGATTTCCATCAGGGTACTGACCAAATTTGCTCCTCTTCACCACTTTGCCTTTGCTTCTGTGCAAAGATCCAATACTAAGACCGAAGTTTACGGTTGGAAAACACAAATTCTAAGAGCTTGGCTGTTTTTCTTTCTCTAAATAAAGCTCCATGGGAAATCAGGAGTCCCCCAAATAGGAAAAAATCCCTTGAAAAATCTCCCAGTGATCCCCTCTTCATGATTTGGCAACTGCCTCTTGATATAAGCATGCCTGGCAGAGGTATTGCTGATGAATAATCTTTTTTAACTGCACAAGGCTTCAGTGAGACTGCTGAACAATGCCAAAGGCAGAATTCATTGAGAGACATTAAATAGTAAAGTTTAATACATTGAAAATGAGTTTTAAATTGATTAAGGTTTATAAACAACACAAGCTTGGCTTTTCAATTTTTCCAAGTTTGTTTTTCCTTGTTCCTTATGAAAATTAATCTATTTCCTCACAAGTCTTTGTTTTTTGAGGGTGTGGTGGGTTTTTTTGGTACCTTTTATAGGTTGGCTTGATTGCTGTCAATTCATCTCTTTAATGTAAGCAATTAAACAGTTGATCGTTTTGCTGGCTTTCAATTATCTTCCTGCTTGACAATTGCTCCAGCTGTAACTAATTTTCCTTCTCCATGTTCAGAATCCCAGTCACATCGACCATGCCTTGCAGACAAAGGGAATGTCAAGTGTTAGCCGAGGTGAAGGAGAGCTGGAGAGGAGGCAGTGGGTTGGGGTTTTGGTCTCTTGCTTTGTCATCCTGGTTGGTTTTGCTGCTGGGAATGGAGACACGATCCCAAGGGTAAAGGATGGTGTGGCTGAGACTGTGAGCAGACTGGATTTCCTAAAGGGAAGTCATGTCTGACTAATCAGCCTTCAAGACCTGCCTGGATCTGGTCCTATGTGGCCTGCCCTGGGTGACCCTGCTCTGGCAGGGGGGTTGGACATGATGATCTCCAGTGGTCCCTTCCAACACCTACCATTCTATGATTCTGTGAAATTCATGTTTTAGAAACAGCTCATGTCAAATCTACTTAGAAAAAATTGCAAGGACTCTTCTCTGGGCAGGGCTTAATTATGTTCAAACTTTCCTATTCCTCCTCTTTTAACTATGTCTGTGGTGTTGTAAATACTTAATGTCTAAGCATAGACATGATAGCTGAAGACAGCATGACAACACAGGATCCTACAGGTAAACGAGGTTGTCAAATTGAAGCTTACACTTCTCTGAGCTCAGAGTAAATGAGTATTAGAGATACCACAACAACTTTGCTTTTTCTACCTGTGCAAGGCACTGATTACCCTTTCATTGCTTTCTGGAGACACCTGTACAGCAGATAACTCGGTCTCAAGGGCTAAAGGGAGTTAAAATAAACTTGTTCCTGAGAGCAACATGCTGTCAGAGAATCCTACTGTGGATTGCCCCTCACAGAAACCCTTTTTCATGAATCTCAGAAGAACAGTTTAACTCTAGAAATGGTTGTGAAGGCTCCCTAAAGGATTTGCACAGCTGGACTGAACACCCCCACCTCCCACCCCAGTACTAGAAAGCCTATTAAACAATGGGAGCAAAAAGTAAGCAATTGGAATTGGACCCCAGGGGTTACTGGAGACAGTTTGTGATAGTGTTTCACAGCCAGAAGAATGCCATTAACACTGGTTCTTGCTCTAGCATGGGCCATGGGAAAGATTTGCTAGCAGTGGGGGAGGATCTTCATGTAGAATGAAGAAAGATTTTTTTCTCTGCAGTTTTCAGACAAATACGAATGTAATTAATGTAGAAGAATACATGAGGTTTACTACAATGCTGTGAGAAATGCTGTGGAGATAGCCCTGCCATTTCCAGTACAGTCAGAGATGGCAGACAAATACTCGAGGTGAGCTCTAGATAGTGAAGAAAGAAGAGAGGTAACAAAGCAAAAAGAAGTTGTTTCCAGAGAAGTATCTCTCATGATGGACAGAGGTATCTGTCTGCAAACTGAAGCAGGGTCTGACTCCTATCTGGTAACATGTTCAGTGAAATATTCTGTGGCAGTGGAATATTGCACCACATCACTCATCAGATCTCATCTCTGAAAGGCAGCAAAGTCAGCACCTCTCAACTTGCTGGGCTGGAAGAACCTCAAGGAAGTGATGATCTTGGTGGTGATCTCCCCTTGAGCTGGAATGCATCTCAAGGTAGCTCTTTGAAGCACAGAACTTTTATCAGGGGCAGATTTTTGGTAAGAGACCAATATCATGCACAACCTTGTGATATGATAACTTTGATTTTTCTCTTGGTAACTTTGATTTTTTCTTGGCAGTTGCAAATCAATGCTCAAATGATTGTGCTGGACAGTAACAGAGTGAACCTTGCCATCAAACTTTGTTAAGTTGCACTTTTACAAGATCATATTAAGCCCACTTTTGCTAATACCTTTGACTGGGGTTCTTTAAGTGATCCAAATTGCCCATTCACAATAAATTGGCATAGTCAGCAAGATGGCAAGTAGTACCACTGATAGTGATAGGAAAGACCTGAGGAAGGAATTAGAAGGCAGGAAGGCAGCTGAGTTATTTCTGCCTCTACAAATTGAATTAATATAGAAGCAGCTACAGGAGGAAAAAAGGAGAAAACACAAGACTTGTAAGAAGAGATCAAATTGGTTCTCATACATCACTTGCTGCCCTGCATCACCCTAACCCCATGCAAATAAGGAAACTAAGTGTCCTCAGAGGACTGGGATGGTGATATTTGGGGTGATCCTGATGATTATGATGAGGGAAACCATGACCCCTTGTTGCCTTCATATTCCTTTGAATATGAGACTAGACCCATCACTAAAGCAGAATACATTCTGATTCCAACTGTGACACCTGGTGACATTTCTGATAGTTCCAGGGAAGAAATTTCAGTATTAACATAACTTGGCCAAGAAGCTGAGTATCCAATTTGGATGGCAGAGAGATATTCACTGGAGGAAATGGAGCAAGTGTTATTTGCCAAACCATGAAAGTAAACTTATGGCACCTGGGTGAGAAGCACATGTCATCTACTTGCTTTGTGATTAAAAAGCTCAATAAAAATACATTGGGTTTTGATGGCTTGACATGACAAAACTGGCACTTGCCAGATGGCAGCCTGAGGTTCTTCAGTACAAGTCCCAACCCCAAACCAGGTAGAAACTGGGAAGCTGCAGTGTCTGTGCAGCCCCTGCACACCCTGAGTGGAAAATTATCAATGTAGCACAGTATCTGACTTCTGCTGCGGAAGAAAATGGAATTTCAGATGTAATAGCAGACTTGAAAAAACATATTATTTCCAGAACCCACTCTCCATGCAACTCATTTGTCTGGCCACTCTGAAAGCCAGATGGGATATGGAGTCTGACAATAAATTACTGGTGCCTAAATGCCAACACAACTCTGCTAGTGGCCCCAGTACCCAATATTACAACTGAACAGCCACACTACAGGCAGCCACACATCCATGGATGGCAGTGCTAGATGTCAGACATAGGTTCTTTATGGTCCCTTTGCAGGAAGAAGATAAAGGGCAATTTGCTTTTACTTGGGAAGGTATTAAATATACCTTCAACAGACTCCCATGGGGGTATAAACATTGCACTGATTTTGACTGGGATAGAGTTAGTATTTCTGTATTAGCCTGTATGAGAAGAAGAAGAAGGAAGGAGGGGACATTCAGAGTCATGGTGTTTGTCTCCCCAAGGCACCACTGGGTGTGATGGGGCCCTGCTGTCCTGGAGATGGCTGAACACTTGTCTGCCAGTGGGAAGTGGTGAATGAACCCCTTGTTTTGCTTTTCTTGTGTGTGTGGCTTTTGCTTTACCTGTTAAACTGTCTTTATCTCAACCCTTGAGTTTTCTTTCCTTCTTTTACCCTTCTGATTCCCTCCTCCATCCCACCAGGGTAGGGAGTGAGCGAGCAGCTGCTTGGGGCTCAGTTGCCAGCCAGTGTTAAACCACAATGTTTACCTGCAATTGCTCATGTTGTGCTTGCTGAACTTTTACAGCCAGCCTCAGGGTACCAGTACCAGTATATAGCTGATATTCCAATTGGAGGGACCTCCTCTGAAAAAGTGGGAGAAGTGGCAGCAGCAGTGTGGCAGGCAGAAGTTGAAGTTCCACCTGAAAAATGTCAGAGACTGAGCAGAGAAGTAAAATTTTTAGGTACCTGATGGATTACAGGTGATGTAACTGGGCTGAATGGGACAAAAGGCTTTTAAGATTTAACTCTATGGCATTGAAAAAGACAGAACAGAGATATTCTGAGTGGGAAAAGGGACTTGTCTTTAATCCAAAGGGTTAAACAAGTTGAGCCACTAAGGGGTAACCCATCCAGAAAAGCCCCACTGAGACTTTGGATTTTTTGCCTTTCCAAGAAAACTGAACAAAATGTTTGTCATTTGGAAATACATCCTGATGAAACCCCTGAGACTGCCCTTGCCTATGTCGGAAATGGATTTATTTGTATGAGAACCTTTTGTGATTCTATATTTATAGACAACATCACTGTAGAGACTGAAAAACACTCTAATAAGTGCATTTGTAATTTTACCAAAATTATGGGATGTGACTTTAACTGTTTAGTTCCTGCCACAGCCCAACAATCTAACTCATCATATCAAGATTAATTGCCTACCCCTAAGGAAATGAATCTCACATTGGTAAGAAAATTATTGAAACATGATGACCTGAGTCAATTGCTAAAACAAATTCAGATCAATGGGCAAATAATCTGATTATCATCCGTCATGATGCACAGAAGATACCCCATGTCCTAGAATGAGTGAAGAAAGATGGAGAACATCACTGGTGGGAAATTCTTTTTGGATGGTCACCAACAGCAGCTGGAATTTTGAATTTGTTGCATAAAATAGCAAGTTTGTTAGCTTTGAGTTTTGTATGTCACTGCTTATAATGGTTCTGTATGTCAAAATTTGGCAAAAGACCATTTTTTTCCCCCTGATCTCCCACCTCAACTGTGGGTAATTGTGACTTTCTCCAGTGATCTTCTAGCAGCCATGGAGATAGATATTCTGGCAGTGGTACTGTCAGATTTAGATCATCTGAGAATTATTTTCTCCAAAACAAATGAAAATAAACATGACTTGGGAAAAGAAACAACTTAACTTTGTCTTTTATTTTTGCTTCAGGATTGCTTCTTAGCTCTACTCTAGAAACAGAGCCTGTCAGAATACCTACTTCTTTATATTCCTAACAAGATAACTATGGCAGGACAGTCAGAAAACTGCAAAGTAAATCACAGATATGGTGATCATCCTTCAACTCCAATTCTAGAGCTCTTTCCTTATAGTAAGACAAAAAGCCTCATGTTTAAGGAGATGCATTTTAATGAAACTTGAATTAATTGAGTTGAGCTAGAAGACACTGAAGCAAGTAGCTTGGTCATCATTTGTATGTTTCTTTCTTTTTGTGTTTTTCTACCCTGTTTTGCATGGCAGCTTCCTCTATGCTATTTATTATAATCTTTGCTAACAATAATCTTCTCCTAATTTATTCCATGTTGAGGTCCATCTGGTGCTTTAAACTCCAGTATAAGTTTTGATAGAAAATCAGTTTCTGTGCTCATTCAGCAAATTTTGCTAGAGTATTTATCAGTTCTTACTGAGCACTTGGAAAAACCTAAACAGCATGGACCAATTTATCATTTTGGTCATAATGATGTATTAATATATATATTGTTATATATATATATATATATATATCTCCTATTGGTGGGTATGTATGCAGTGCTTCTACTGTTCATTTATATCACTAATATGCACACACACATTACTATTCCAATAATACAATGTAAAAGTCATTACAGGCTGTAATAAGTGCACCCAGAAATCCAATACATTATTTTGGTCCTTTGAGACTTCCAACTATAAATCTCTGAGTTGTTTGACATGAACATCTGCCATTTATTTCCCCCAGGAGAAATTAACTGGGAATATTTTGGCCCAAGCAAGCCTAAAATGCATTCTGCCCATATGAAAGAAATCTGGAAGAGCTTTATTGGAGAAGCTGAGATGTCCTTACTGGAAAAGAAATGAGTATTCCTATCAGGTTTAGTGGAGCTCTACGGATATTATCTGTGTTTGCATAACAATAACAAAAATATACACCATGTCATTGAAGAAATCTGGGTACTTTCTATCTCTAAATTATCTGATGGAAATTGTAGATGAGTCCTTTACCCATCACTGATTTTCCTTCAGTGGCTGCTGCAGAAAGTGTTGGCACTGAGCAGTTAATTTTTTATATACAGCCAACCACCATGTAATAGAAGATGTGTGTCAGCAGGGTCCAGATACACATCACTAGCCTCGTTGTAATCCAGAAATCTTTAAATTGTCACTCTCTAATGGAACAAGAAATGGGTATTCTAAATTCATAAGGATTTATAAACATTCACTGCTGCCATCTGACAGATATATGCATCACCTGCAGTTTTCTCATTCTTCAGCTCTCTCCTATGAGCCATGGGAAAATGATGTTCCTGTACCCGGACTGCAGGGGTGAGAAATCTTAAGAAGGTCAAGTTAGAGAGGCTGAGTGAACTGGATGACTAAAAATGAACCACAAAGGAAGAACAAGCCACTTAAATTGATAAATCATGAGACCAAAAAAAAATAAAATTGCATAGGAGCTTGCATTATGGATGACTTACTTGCCTTGTGTTTGACAGGGTAGTCACTGGATGCCTTTATTCTAGGGCACACAGACTTGTGTGGCATTGGAGTAAAGTGCAATATTCAGGGCTTGAGTAGTTAGTACAAGACAAAAGGGTTGTCAGAAAACCATTTTTCTTCCTCATGTAAGAAGCTGACATTTCATTATAGAAAGCAATAATCCCTGCCCACACACAAATAATATGTAAACCTCTTAAAACTGTACTTGGGGATATTGCCCACAAAGAAGAAAGTTAACATTCACTCCTGAAACTGGGAAGCATTTCCACTGAATTTCATTATTATCATGAATCAGACTCAGCATAATCCACTAATGAAAAGACTATTTTACTATTAGAATTCACCCTGATAGCCCTATATTGACTCCACTTATCTCTGTTTGATGGAAATAGCATCCAAGTCTGATGCGACAAATGAAGAATCCATCATTTCCTACAGGGAATTTGCCACAGCCTGATCATCTTCAGCCTTACCAAAAATGACTACTAATTTCTCATAGGAAGTGGTGTGGATTTAGCTTCCAGCCTCTGGCTTTTGATCTGTATTCCTTCTCCAAACTGAAGAGCATCTAATGTTTCCCCTGTATGAATTTTCTTATTTTCTCTAATCAAAGCACTTTTGATTTCTTTTTTTTTTGATAAGTGTTATGTCCTTTTTATTTTTAATATATCTATTTTTTTTCCATGTCTTAGACCTGTCCTTTTCTCTGAAAGGAGTATTAAATTATGCCAGATGTGGAATGAAATCACCTCAATATATATCTATGGACTGCAGGGCATTATTCTCCTTGAAAGCCTATGCAGCTCTGCAGATACCATGGGTGCAAGGCTCATGTTCACTGACATCAGCTCCTTCATTTCTGAACACAGTGCTGTGTTTGGTTGTTTTGGAAGATCTGTTGCTTTCACAGTGTCTTAGCCAGTGATCCTAATTGCTCTGAGTCCAGAGCTAAATGCAATTATCATATGAATAAGGAAAGAGGAACAGTGAGGTGGCTGCTTCCTAGTTGTGTTCAGGAAATTGCTCTACATCCTCATTAGTTAATAGGTCATGGAAGAAATACAATCTCTTCCAGCCCCTCCATGAATCCTGCTGTCTTTTCAGAGTGTGGTACTGCCTGCAAACAATAGCAACAATAATGGGATTTGGTGTCTATTCCATGATCATTGAGCTGGGTATGAAAACTGTTGTTGTGGAGATTGCTCAGTGTAGCCTGCCTTCAGTTCATGTGCCTATAATCCATAGGGATAGCCTGTGGAAATCAGGCTCTGTGCTACTGAATGCCTCATGCAAATCTGCATTTTGCCATGTCTGTGCAGATGCTTTTGTTAGGGATGTGCAGATCTGAGCAAGGACATGCATTTCATGGTGTAAACTTAGTATTATACTAACAAGTGCCTATGGAGTTGGAGTAACACCACTGGGAAGGAGCTGGTTGTTACTCCTATAGCACAGCTCAAGCAACTGGGACATTCATCAAGGGAAATGACAACTTCTGGGTGAGGGTGAGTTGCTAGGGCATTGGGTTTTCTAATTGCTGGGCTTCCTAATTGCTGGTTTCCTAATTGATAGGGCATTGGGCTTCCTAATTTCCACAACAGCCCTACTTCTGAGTCCAGCCACACCTCTCTGAAATATAGATGCAGAAATACAATCTACACAAACTTTCTCCTCCCTAGGGGAGCACATCAGCATGTGTCTAACAGTGAGGCTCTTCTGACAAGATTCTCTGGATTTGGTAGAGCTGAGACCACAATATAATTACTTCTTGAAGAGAAATACAAAATGGATTTGTAATCCATTTGTGGAGGAATTCTTTCATGATCACCATTTATTTAATCCTCCCCCAACCTAAAGAATACAGATGTGCTGAGGTTTTCCTGAGATGTGTGTGCATGTGTGTACATATCACTCCAAAGTACTTAATGTTGTGTAAATCAAAACAAACACACAGTAGCAATGCAGCGTGGTCAATAAGAGATTATGTTAAGCAAATAACAAGCAACTGTGAAATGCTTTTTTTGACTGATAATCCTGAGTATAGATGTAGATAGCTCCAGTAATTTGTGCTCAGTTTTAGCCTCTTGTGATGAAATTGTGATGAAAGTTCCCAGTTACAAGTAATTTGTAATTTTAAATTAGCACAAGACTCATGGCATTTATCTTTTGGGACTGTTCCAGTGAGTGGTACACTGCCATCATCTAACACATTTAAATAGGTAAAGCTGCTTTGGTCAAATTCTATCCATCAGTTACCTGTTCCTGCTGTTTCATTGGAAGCCAAAAATTAAATTAAATAAAAAGAGTGCAAAGTCAAATTTTTGTCGAAAGATCTTCATGTTTTTTGAGTTTTTGTTATTTCTGTAGGAAAATTTCTGTACAGGAAAGCAACTGAATAAAACCCACACAAAACCTAACCATTGTCAGTGGGGCACTGCTGCTGGGTGCTGGAATGATATCCTATTTGGGTGCATCCCTGATGGGAGCAGGAGTAGAAAAAGTGGGTACAGACATAGAGCTAATTTCATCTCCTGTGCTTTAATTATATGAATGAATGTTGAATTTCTCATTGCTGTGTGCCTAGCCTTCAGAAACTCCTGAAAAGATAATGATCAGCAAATTGTCCTGGAGGAAATGATACTTCAGCACTGCAGCAACAGAGCAGCTCGACTCAATACCTCACAGGAAGAAAGATTAAATTCTTTAAAACACAACTAATTTCAGCCTCTCTCCTTCACAAGCACTGAGATGCTTTTAAGCAGCCTGCCCAGCATTCAAGCCACCTGTATCCAGGGAGACTCTCCATGATGTGGAGGGCAAGGAAATCTGTTTCTGAGACCCTCTCCACACTTTCTGCCTTCTTAGGCACGTGCTGGTGTTTTTGGATGTGGCTCATGATGCCATCCAGGGGCTGACAGGGAGTAATCTATTTATCCTGTCTCACCACTCTGAGTCATCAGGATTTAGTCACTGCCTCTGTTCCAGAGCTGGAAAATTGCAGGAATTTTCATGCTAGGATCTCAATGACCTGCTACAGTTGGTGTCAACAGCATCTACCATTTTGCAGCCCTTCTCCTCCTGGTGTTTTGCACCTGTGCATTCCCATTCAGTCTATGTTCCTATCTCTATAAACATCTCCTCTACAGTCTAGAGCAACCCTGGAAGGTTCCCAGGCTTCCACTTTCTAATGCTTTGTAGGCAAGTTGGTACATGCTGGCAAAAAGATGATACCTATCTCTTATGATTCATAATTTTGCATCTCACAAATCTCCCAAGCTCCCTTAGCATTTCAGCAATCCACTACAGAAAACTTCCCTCCTTCCCAACCTTGCAGCACAATTTACTTCCTTCTACAAAATGATTTTTTTTCTATAAATTCTAATCCCATCTTCATATTCTCTCAGCTTTACTGAATTATGGTGTGCTTTATAATGTGCCTTGCTACTTACTCATCCCCCTTTATTCGCTTTATATTATCCCTGTTCATCTAAGACAAGCTAAAAAGTTTCTGAGAGGAAAAGGAAGACACATGTGCTGTTGGTAGGACTGACAGAAAGAAATATTTTGAATTATATATAAAAAAAAAAAAGTGTTTTTAATAATAATATTTTAAATATTCCTTCTGTGAGTTGTTATAATAGTCTTTCAGTTCCTTTGTGGCTGCAAGAGTGAGGGAGACATTTCTAAGAAGCTCACATTAATTAGAAGAAACATAGTTCAGACTAGAGTTTCTGATTCACAAGCCTGTCAGCTGTTTCCTGTGGTCTTTTGGGGAATTCCTGTGGTCTTTCTTAAGGTCTTTTAGTTATTGTTCCCATGCAAATGTTCCTCTGAAGTTGAGATGTTGTTCTGGTTGCCCATTTTCCTGAGCCTGCATGGTCATCTCATTGGGCTGTCTGGACGTGGGGTCTCTTGGTGCAACTCTCACAGTTGACCTCTTCTTCTTTTGCACATGATGGGGGTCACACAAGGCACCTGGTGGCCTCCATGGCTAGGTCCATAGCCCTTGGGCACATTCCAGTATTTCCACACCATGCCTCATTTCAGTGACTGACCAAATGAACCTCTCCCATCCCAAACACACTGGGGCTTATCCAACAGCCTTGTGAAGCTAGAGCCTCCAAACTTGCCTTTTACTGTTACTACTTCCCATTCCTTTTTAATGTTCAATTATTCATTATTTTTTTGCTAAATAATGTTTTAGTTCTACATACACTTCCATGGATACAGACTCAATATGTGTCCATACATATATATTTACACACTATATATCTATAAATATACAAAAGCAGGTAGAGGGCACTAAAAAAGTGCAACCTTGACAGCTAGGTAGATGCAGTGTAGGGCTTATGATTTTTTTTTATAACACTGCCTAACAACCAATTGCAGGTGCCCGTGATGGACAGCACAGGCAAGGACATCCATAGGTTGCATATATGAGTGTAAGAACATTAACTCATTGAATGGGCACCTTGCTTCAGAATTAGATCTGCAGAATGGGTCTCTCTGGTATCCTTTACTGCTATGAATATAAGCAGTGCTTTGTTGTTATGAAAGGCAAATATAACTAGAGAGAGCAGAGGATGAACACCATTGAATATCAGTGGCATACAGGTACACACTGGGGGGCCAGACTGGGCCAGAGCATAGTTCATCTCCCCCTTGGTCTATGCACATTGATTCCCTGCAGATGGAAGCCAATCTGTGCATGTGGGTGACCACACAGAGCAGCACGAGCTCCTACAAACCCCAAAGTGTCACTTTGTTCAGTTGTGCCTGGGAATTTTTAGTCCCTGTCAGAAATATCCAGAATTTTGCCTGGGAAGTGATATGGGATTTATCATCTGGCTCATGGCAGGTCCCACAAATCCCTGTGGCTCAGCTGTAGCTCATAAGGGTCCTGCATTTCCTAATATCCACTGGCCAAAACCACAAAGACTTTATGAACACTTCCATCTAAACACAATTTCAGCAGAGCTCAGGAAATTCTGATTGTCTACTGGATTTAACATCTTCCTTTCTTTTCCATGTGAAAATGTTATTTTAGTAGGATTAGTAGAAAAAAAAAACAAACACAAAAACAAAACAGGAATGAGGCCAATTGTAAAGAATGATATAGGAAATTTTTAGGGAGGATATCCAGCTTTAACTTGAATCCTAAACTGTGTGCTGTCATGTGTAACTACAGTCTGGCACTACTGTTAAATCATTTTTTTTTGGGGCCACCAAGGAAGGCAGAGTAAACCATTGATTAGTCTAGTTTTTCTCTTGACATTTCTGTATCCATCAGGCTGTTTCAAATATCCTGAAAATCATTTCACATTATGACCATTTTCCTTTAAGTTAGACCAAGTCAAGTGTGGACAATTAACATTTACTATTCAAGAAAAACAAAGGCTGAAATGTGGTCAAATTTGGCTGATTTTTTGCCCTTCTCTAGGCACTTCAGTCCCCTGGGCTCTTGTGTATGGCACTTGGAAAGGCAATGCCAGATTGTAAATTCAATCCAAGGTTGCTGATTAGGATTAGGAAATTGGATTTGGAAAACTTCAAAAACTGGATTAGGAAAACTTCAGTTAACTTCAGAAATGCTGAGGTGTGCAGGCTTTGTGCAACTTTTCTTCTGAATTTGAGTCCTGCAGTTCTGGCAGCTCCTCTCTCTCTCCCCAACAAGGTTATACAACGTGAGTTTGCACAGAAACCTCTAGCTATCAAGTTTAACAGCTGCTTCCATTCAGAAAGTTTATCCTTGTCAATTTTAGTATGTTTTCCCTGAAAAATAATAATAATAAAATAAATTAGAATCTCTTTTCCACATGTCTGGTTAGAACAAATGGTTTTAGGAAGAACATTGGCTACTCTGTCTTAACCAAAAGCTATGCTTCAGTACTACAGTCTCTTCTCAAAGGACTTAGTAAATAAAATGGTTGTTCCAGAGGTCAAAGCCCACCATGGAATAACACACAGAATGGCACCTAGATATGGTAGAGTTGGCTCCTTGAGCTACAAAAGGGCACTAGAATGGGACAGGAATTACACCTGTACTAGGAAAACACTGCCAGGTCACCTTTGTCAATACAGAATGCAAGTGTTTTATAGGGCAAAGCTACACCTGTAGCCAAGTCTCCCATGAAGCAGGCTGGACCATCAGAAGATAGTGCTTCAGGCTTGTTCCTGAAGAGTTTACAGGTGTACAGGAATCTCCTCTGGTCTGCAATAGCTCTGCCTTCATCTTGCTGCTGAAGGTTATGGAAACTGAGGCACAAAATCAACAGCCCAGGCAGATGACGAAATGAACTTTGTTAGGATCTTTTGATGCTGGTATTTCAAAGTAGACAAAGATGGAAAATGTTGATTTGGTATCCTGCAGTGCTCTGCAGTTTAAATGCCAGCTAAGGAAGAATGCAATAATGCTGTGCAAATATCTTGTAAAGTGTAAACAGTTAAGGCAGGGAAGAAACACGTAAAGGGATTGACACGAATAAGCAATTAGGAGTAAAGCAGAGGACAATGTAGGCTTTAGATCAGCAGATTTTTAATGAGAAGTGCTGGACTCCTTCTAATGGGAAGATTAAATGACTGATTTCTAGATATACATGTCTTAAAGGAGATTAAGATTATTATCTGGCCTAATTTCCTTCAGTGTTTACCCAGGGCTGGTTAATGTTTAGGGAAGATGGACAGGTATAAAGACTGCTTGAAAATCTTCATTCCATCCCTAAAGATTTTCCTTATTTACAGTAAACTTTCATTTGAGGGTGTTATTTTGTCACTGTATTTCTCTTCTAATCACCTGTTTAATGTAGAAGGTTGTATTAAACTGCTGTTTAATGCTAGACTAGTAGATCTGTCCAGCTGCACACTTTGCAGGCTGGAGATGTGACAGGTCCCACTCAAGTCATTGCTAAAGTAAGACAGCTGCTACTAGCCCCAGAAACACCAAATCTCAAAGGGTTTTAGGATGGAAATTGGACCTCAGAGCAGCTGCCACTACTTAGATTTAACGTGGGCACACCCACAGACCACTCAGCTCCCTACAAATAGCCTCAGCAAGTTATCATCCCCATGCTGCCTCAGATGACCCAACTGGCCTGAAGGAGAGATATTGGGATGCACATGCCCCAGCCTGGCATCTTGCTGCTGCTAACATGGTAAGAAAAATCCTGGCAGCAGAAATAAACATTGAGCAGCTCTAGCTCTGCTGGGTAGGGTGTGGAGTTGCTCCCTGTGACTGCAAAGGGAAGCAGAGTAGTGGGAGAAACAATTATTAGTCATACATAACATGCTAGTGGGAGAGATTACTCTTCCAGGTAGGTTTTTCTTTCCTCTTTTTATTTTTTAATGTAATTCTTTTGTAAAGTTCATTATTTGCTAAAAGGCAGATTGATTATCAAATCATTTGGGTTATTTGAAGCTTCCCCCAGAGATGAAACATCACCTCCATGGAGTTTTCCTTGTGCACATGATCAGAATGCCCATCTTCCTTCACCTGGAACCATAGTGGAGTATTTTAACTGGGTGTCTTCATCAGTTCTCTGCTGACAGCTTGTCAAAACATGCCTTGGCTGTGACTCATTTGCAAATGGCTTTCCTACCTTTCTCCTTTCACTCTTGCACTCTGTCTCCTCTAATTGAGTGCCATAAATAGCTCTTGAAGAAGGAGAGTTTAAAAAGCAGTGCATTTCATATAAATCAAGGGTGGGATATTGCCAGGGCTGGGATTTCCTGCAGAAAATGGCATATCCAAGCTCTTTTTCCTTAGTTTTAAGTGTGACTTTTACAGGCCATCAGCAATGGTCAATCCTGACTGCTGCCATGTTTGTGTTGGTGACTGGTTATCTCATTCCTGGAAGGAAAGTTTCTTTCCAATCCTATTTTTTGTTGAGCCATTTAGCTGTTATAGCACATGAAAACTGATGATATGAATTTTATCTTACATGTACATCACACTTTTCAGTACTGGGAAAGGTATGTGGTGTTGGCTGTTAGTAATTCCCTGAGAACACCAAAGGATGAAAATTAAATTTCCATGCCAAGGAAGAGTCTCCTAAACTTTCTGTGAATTTTAATAATCTGTTTGCCTGGGAACAACTGGAGATTGCTATTGAAATTTCCCCTTTGCTTTCAAGGTCAAGAGCAAGTCAGTTTTTATTAAACACATTTCCAGAAGGATGCATCTTCTGTATCTTTGGGAAGGACTATAGCCAGCACTCTGCTCTCTCAGATCTTTTCTGCTACTAAGTGGTGTAAGATTGGACTAATCTTTTCCTCTCTCACATGTCCGTGTTCTGTAAATTGAGTTGAAATTTGTTTTGAGGAGTATGAACCAGTCTGGCACCACTTTCATGAATATCTAATCAACCTAAAGACAATTTGAACCCAAGGCCTTTCAGTGTTTGTAAACTTGTTATATTGAAGTTAATCAGAAAGAACAATGCAAAGAATCAAGTATTAACCAGTATCTGTTCATACAGTGATAAGAATGTTGTCAGTCATGCAACTGCTGGTGATTTCACATTTATCTATATCTATTCAGTACTGTGCTGTACCTATAGTAATTAATTGAAGCTGCTAGAGATTAATTAATGTATTAACTTATCTAGTGGCTTTCTTGCTTTATAACCGGTTCCAATTGACAAAGGTTAGCTTTAGCCTTAAAGTGAGTTTTCTTCTACAGTTAGTGGAGGAGGAAAGTACAATTCAGAACAAAAGGCTGACAGAGGTGCTGATAAATCACCCTGAAGCTGCTTAAAAAGAAAGAGGGCATGAAAGCCCATAAATACAGAACCAAACTCGTGGCTTGGCTCTGCAAGTGGCTTTCCTGTAAAATGTCATATACCTAGTGAGGATTTAAGCCTTTACAGGGCAGGGGAGTTTCTTTCTCTGCTGCCTCTGTGCTCAGCATCTAATGCCAGGATTGTATTCCCAGAAAATAATGATGTAGAAGAGGTGACTTTAAAAGGCTCCCAGTGCTCAAGCATATTTTGTTCAAGCCATGTCTAGTTGTGTTCTGTTAATTAACCACAGCAAGTGGATCTATTTGCATGGGCTGGTTAGCAAGGATGACTTCACATTCTTGGCTTCTAATTGGTGTCATTCTGTTGCCCAAATATAGATGTCATTGCCCTTGGAGATGTTGTGTAGTAACCCTGTAGGCTTCTGTCAGCTAAGCCATCAGGAGGTAGGTCTTCCACAGGGACAGTTTTCAGCAGTAAATATCTGGATTGCCACCAGAGGACAAGGTGCTGGTGCTGGCAGTAAATAAAGAGCATCTGGGAGGCAGAACCTTCACTTAAAAACAAGTAGCATGAATAAAATCCATCAAGGTAAAGAGTGAGGGTGGTGAGTGTTGCTTTGTTTACTAAGTAGGGAAAGCAGGTGGAAAATAAATGGTTAATTTTATAAATTGCTGAGATCAAATCTGGAGGTGCAAACAGAACTAAAAACTTGAGAGCTGCTGAGCAACCCTATTCACAAATGAAAGAGATGAGACAGTGGTGAAAGTGTTAAAAACAGGCTTTATTTCACTACATGTTTATTCAGCCACAAATTAAGGTAAATGGGAATCAGATACTGGTAATAGGATGTCATTGTTTAACAAGTGGTGTGAGGAAGGGATGTTTTAATCTGAATTTTTAAGTGAAAACTCAAGAATGAACACTTCTGTCTGAAGACTCATGAGAATGATGTTATCTGCAGGTATATACAATGTAGGCAGAGACAGTAAATAGTTCAATAAATGGCTTGTAGTGTTTAGAGGTACATGCTCAATTCAGAAAGGAGATTTTTTTTTTTTTTTAGAGAGTTTTGGATGCTGCAGTGCAGCTCATTCAGTTCTGTGGTGTTCCATATTTTTCTATGTGGAAAAGGAGAATTATTTTATTTATTTATTTATTTATTTTGCTAACAGTGTTGTGGCAAAGCAAATTCTTTGGAATGCTTTGCAGCAGAAAAAAAAAGGAAGAAAGGCTTTAATTAATGTTAAAAACTTCAGATATTTCAGAGAAAAAGTGTGAGACTCCAGATGAAAACCTAATATGTGCATCATTGGGTGTTGTATGACTTTGTTTCACAGCACTCTGATTTGGGAGTGTAACTGAGTTAGCAGATAATAAATTTTTCTGATGATCAAGTTGGTTTTATAGTTGTCACACTGGATCAGACCCGGGATCAACCTAGAATATTATTGTGCCTCGAGGTTGAAGTGAACCTGACTGCAGAGGTAGTGTATGAAACTGTTTTGAGTAGTCAGAGGCTAGTTTAAAAACAGAAGACTGGGGGCTTTTATTCTGACTAAACTTCATCTTTTTGCTTTTCATTTCAAAACTGTGGCTATTCTACCCAAAAAAAATTAATTTAACTGGGGGTTGCATCTGGGTAGCTCTTTTAGTAGTACCCTGTGACAGTCTGTCCCACCCTTTTGAATGGCTCATTGAGAATTTTTTTCTCCCGTATCTAACCCCCTTCATTGGTACTAATTTTCCTTTTACTTTCTCAATTTTGTTATTGGCAAAGGTGAATAGAGGAATGCCCAGACACCCAACCCATAGCTAGCAAAATCCAGTTTATTTTGCCTAGGAAGATGTCTGTGCTCAAATATGAAGCTCATCCCCTTCTCCAGCCAAACCTGATCACTCTTTGAAGCTAAACTACATCATCTTCTTTGAAATAGTCCTGCTTGATGCCAATCTTGTCTGGTTGTCTCCAGCTCCACAATCACTTTATTTATTCTGGAGCTACTCCACCTTCTGGTGCCTTTGCAGCATGCATTTGTTGGTCTGATGGGAGGAACTTTGGGAAATACGATCTGCATTGCACCTTTCCTGCTTTGAAAAAGTGATTTTTAAGCCATGTGCTAATATCTTTGCAGGTGCCTGCACCTTCCTTTCTTTGTCAGCCTGAATGCTCTGCACAGGAAAGCAAAGAGTTGTGTTGTTTGAAGCCATTAGCAGATCTTTTAACTTGGATAGAATATATATCTATTTAAAATTATATAGCTATACACTTACAGCTACTTCTGAAGCTCCCAGAGATGCATTTCCACATTTCAACCTCAGGGTTGCACAAAGACTGTAGAATCAAAACCAGCAACAAAACTTGATGGCTCTTGTTCCACAGCTCCTGGCCTCATTAAATTCTGTAGTTGAAAGAGATTCTGTTTAGATGTCCAAGACTCAAAATAAAAGGTTCTGTGATGAAGTTTCCTCTGAGTGCTGGTGTAACTGTTTGCCCAGGCAACTCCTCTGTTTGTGACCACAGCTGACAGAATGATAGAGGTCTCAAAGATATTAATCTCCTGTTAGTTTTGGATTTTATGTGTTTTTCCCCAGCATCACAATTAGGAATTTATTACGTTTTCACTCTTCTAATGAAGCAACCAGTTTGATCTTGTTAGAAAAGGGCATTCACATAAGTAGCTAAGATTGGACAAGTCCAATTCAGACTAACTTCCTAGCTCATTTACTTGACTGACTTCAGAGCTCTCCCATGAGACCATTCCCATGCCAAGAGGTCATCCCTTGGTATGACAGATGTTAGTCCATGCTGGTTTTTCTATCCCTAGGATTTTGGTCTGTAAATTTGTGTTTTCAGTGGTAGTAAAACATTTGGAGAGAATGCTACAGGGATTAGGTTTGGCTATTCTTCCACAGCTGCCCTTTGGGGCTAGGGAAATATTTGTGAAGTAAAGATTTGGAAGCATTCAGATGGTCTGGGGATGGGAAAAACATAAATAAACTGTGTAGAGAGCTGCACAAATTGCATTTAACAGCTGAGCCAATGAACCACTGTTGTTAGAATACATTTGATTTTTCGGTGCACAGCAATTAAAGGAAATAGCTTGCAGGTGAATATAGAGGGGATGGATTCAGGTCTCTGCACAACAGTGATGGCTGATATAATGAAGATCTAATGAGAACAAAATTGAGATTCAGAGTTACAGATGGCATTCCTTTACTATCTGGGACATTATTTTCTTCAAGGATCTGTAGTATTTTTTTTATTTTTTTTCCTGTGGTGCTTTAGAACAGAACCAGCTGTCAGTAGGACTACATATATAAAATGGCTGGGGAGTGTGTTAGGGGATTATGCCATCTAATTTTAGCTGCTTAAAAGCTAAGAGCTTTATGTAAGTCAGCTATCTACTGTCCCTGTAGATTTGGTGGAAACACACTTCAACGAGACAACTAAATTCATCTTAGCACCCATCTCAAAGTATTAGGTCCTGAAAATCCTACAGAATTTCTGCTTAACTTTGGAAAACTCTCAGGCTATTCAATTTTTTTGCCAATGCTGTGTCCTCTCTCTCACTTCTGCCAGTGGGCACATGGACAACTTCTGTTGTGTAAATAATCAAGTCCAGTAGGATTAAGGGACAAGGGTTTCTTCCAGTTCTCCTGTCCCTGGTTGCTAATCTCAGAACAAATGAGACTCAGGTGACCACACAATTCTAATATTTCTTTCCTGACTTAGGGCAATGTTTAGATTATTTGCATGAAATTTCCAAGACAAGTTGAAACCCTTTTTTTTGGTGTCTCTAAACCCATGCTTCCTACCTCCTGAGACAGGTCAGAACTTCCCAAGTGAGACAAACCTTTCACAAGTACCTCAAGTGTTTTCATGCTGTTGTATTTGAGGTGAAAAAAGATTGATCTGTCACAAGCAACCTTACTCAGGAAAAGAAATGCACACAGGTTATAAAACCTGCATGAGAAGAATCAAATGTCAGTTTTGCTGCAATGGTTTCTGCCTGAGCCTGCTCTGAGGTGCTTAACTCCTCTGTACTGCACGAGAGGCCTTGTGACTTGAAGTTGAAAGGGCCCCACAGGGTTAAAACATTGCAATATTGATTTTTTTTTTCTCCTTTCTGTACTCAATATCCAGAGCCTCTTGAGGTCTGTGAAAGCTTTCCATACATGGTGAACTGAAAATGCACAGAATAGTAGGGATATAGTATAATTCTGTTATTTCCTGGGATCACACACCTTGTACCACTCTGACCAGTAGCAGACTAAGAAAAAAACTTTCTGTGAGTACCTGTGTGTCCACTACAAAGCAAACTTCTTCCCTTGGCCAAATACCTCTGCCTCACTCTTCTTTCTCAGACAACATCTCCCGTGGCCTGATGCTGAATGAGATTTCACATTTATGAGCAGCTGCTGTTGTGTAAGAGCCTGTGGAGATGCTGAACTCAACAGCTGTTCTGTGGTAACTGGCTTCACCTTCTCGTGCCTCTTGTTCTCTCTCTGCTTTTCTTTGGGTCTGTTGGGCTCTGACAGGCTGCTCGAGCTCGGAGGCAAGCTGTGGAGAGCAGAGTTTTGAGCCTCTCTGTCTATCTCAATTACCACTTGGAGCTTCATTTTGGCTCCTTCTGCTCAACAGGAGGCTGTGGGTCTCAGCCGTGTGCTGAGCAGTAACAACCACCCTCTGAATGGTGTTTTCAACTGTACTGGCTTTTGTTGGCTTGACTTGTATCCAACTCCACCTGTTGGATGGGGCTGGTAAGCTGCTGTTTCTTTTCTGAGATTGCAGTCATGAGTTCAGAAGTTTTATTGATTCCTTGCAGTGATGTTGCAGGTGATGCCATCTGGAGCACTGACATAGCTGCAGCCTTTTCTGCCTCTCTCCTCAGCTGTTTGCATTCTCTGAGTGGCATCTTTTCTTTTCTACAAGGGCTCTGCCTCTCCCTCCAACCTTTTAGATCAGTGAAAACGTTTTTGCAGTTCAAGCCACAGTGGCAGATGGTTCTTTCACCATCACTGTTTCACTGTGGCCCCTTTCCCAAATCTTGGACCAGCCAATTTCTGTCATCTCCTTGGTGTGTTTGTTAGGATGCAAAGCCAGTGGCATGCCTGAAAAATTCTGTTGTCCTACCCATGCAAAAGTGTGGAGTTCTTTACTAAGCTCACTGCAAACCCTAGTTGAGGTCTTCTGATCAATTTTTATGTATGCTCCAATAAGAACCTCAAAACATGTGAGGTTCAACCATTTCATTGTCATGATTTGGGAAACCAATGCACAATCACACAATAAACACATACATTAATAATATATTAATATTATATATAGAATATATATTATATAGAATATATGTTGTGTATATATATACATTATATATAATATATCTTGTGTATATATTTTTTTTTTTCAGCAGCTCAGCTGTTTTGCCCTTTCTTTCCTGGGGATGGGTTTTCACTCTTCCTGGTCCTCCTTTATTTACTTATTTATTACACTTCCTAGTCATCCTTTATTCCTGGTTCTGGGCTCCAAACCATCCCATGGAGGGGGGTGGCATCATCTCTATCTTCCTCTCTGGGAGTGTCTGTCTTAGTGCTGTTCCATGATAATGCTGATAGCTGCAGCAGGACTGATTCTGCTCCTTTCTGGGGCAATGAGCATTGTAATCTGTGACCAAATAGCTGCCGTATGGAGAAGCACCATTTATTTAGAACTCTTTAGACAAAGCAGATGCTTAAAAGCTTTAGTGAAGCAGATCATATGCAAAGCTGTGTTCCCTGGCAGGCTTGTCAATCCCTGCTGGTGGGAGAACCCACCCCACAGAGTTGGGTTTTTTCCCTCTTTGTTTTCATCCTTGAAAATAGGTTTTTCAGGTCTATGTGGGACTTTTTCTTTGCCAACTACTAGTCTTGGGGTGCTCGGGAGGTGTGACTACCAGGAATCAAGCCTCTAATATATTTCTTTTAAATCCTTTTTTCACTCTGTGCTGTTTCCTTCCTGGTATTATAGGGATGACTGTCAGATTTCAGTATTTTTATTTTAAAATTAATCCTAAAATTTAGGCTTTAGCAAATGCTCAGGTCAAAATCACCCTCAGAGTTCAGAGTTTTCTAGAATATGCACATAATTTTCAAGAGATACAGGGCTAAGCCCAAGCATACCCATTTCTCTGAGAACATGATGCTAAAAGGTGAACATTTTTCATCTGTCCTAAAAATTAGCTGCCCTATGTGGAGAGAGATTTGTTTACTGTTCTGTCTGCTGCTTTCTGTAGCTGGAGATTATAGTAATATTGTTACCCTGAGATAAATAGATTTACTCCAGAGTTTCAGATTTGCACTAAGGTAACAGAGACCAGAATCCAACTCCAAGTCTCCAGTGCAGGGGCAAAAAAAAAAATAAATAAGGCAGCTAAAAAAAAAATGATCTTTTTGGGTGAAAATAGGTGCTTAAGAGCTTCATCTAGAAACCCAGGAAGAAGTGAGGAGGGTAAATGTTGAACACTCTGAGCTCCCTGCAGTCCAGTTTCAACACTGGGAGTCCCTCTGAAGGAGGACCAAGCTGTCAGGCAATTATTTACTCTGCTATTTATGGAACAAGTCACACACATTTTCCTGCCATAGCAACTGGTGCAGCACTTGGCATTTGCAGTGCACACACCATTTCTATGAATCATCATTAAAGTAATCATCTTTGTGACCAGTGGACTCTAGCAAGCGACTCATTAAGAGAACCACTGGAAAATAATTAGCACACATACTTGTTTATATGCCTGTGTCTCCACAGAGGACTTATTCTTGTTGTGGTTTAGGTTTAACTCCAGGGGAATTTTGCTTTCAGTGTAAAAACACTTGTTTCAATCAAAGTAATTACCTGAGCAGTACAGTTTTGTGTACAGTGTTTCCATTAAACCATCCTATTTATCATGAGGGTAAATGGAACAGTTATAGCTCATTTTAGAGCAGCTCTTGGCAGTGGTCCAGCCCAGTGGCTATTTATTTTTTGGAGGGTGGTGGGAACAGGATATGTCTGTGGATTTCAGCTCGAGCATCTATAATTGTAGCTCTCTGCAAACCTCATTAGAAAATGCTTTGGATGCAGTGATTGCTGCCTCAGGTGCTTAAGCAGGTTCTTTGAGGTCACAGCCATCTGTGACTTACTGTGGATTTCTGTTCAAAAAGTGTCCCTGGTTTTGGTTTTTTTCCTTTGTCTTGGTGTAGCTGAGGTGCATGGCACTGGATCAGAGTGGTGTGTGTTTGTGTGTACAAATGCCAGTTTGGCAAATGCTCTTTTATTTTTTCCCAGCCATGTTTCAAATGAGTTCTTTATCTGAATCCAGTGCTCATTTCTGAGCCTGGTGCTTTTCAGCATTTGCTTAAGAAATGTTTGTTGTGTTTCTAGCAGGGGTTTATTACAAGGAATTGAGAGCCTGATTATACCTTCTGTGCAATGAAAAATCAAAGTTAGGAGCAGGATTCAATTGCTTTGAGTGCTTAGTGCTGCTTGGGCTATCATAAAACCTTCTCTAGACAAGGGTGACTTTTTAGATGTTACGACTACTTTACTACATTAGATTTTTCCATTTACTACTACATTTACATTAAATTTCTGCACTTAGACAACTGAATCACAACCACAGAGGTACCTTCATTTAGATACCTGAAGCTCTGTGTCTCCTTCTGTCCCATGGAGTTTGTTTCTGGCTCTAATACTCTGTTACTTGACTAAGTATTTGATTTACCATTTCATGGAGGTACATACAACACATAGCTTTTGATTTCTTCCAAGATTAAAGTTTTTCTGCCTGCTGAGGAGCAGTTGCTGTTGTGCTGTGCCTTTTGAACAGCCTAGCTTCACAGGGTTGTTGGGAAGCAAATGAAGATGCTGTGATCTGCACAAAAAATCCTTTAATTTAAGATAAAAGAGCATGCCTCTTCTCTGCAATGAATTTGTGTGTGCTCAGTAACATCCAGTTGCACTCACTCTGGTCAAAGAACTGCTAAGAATGCCTGGGAAATTTAAAGTCTAATTACATTTCTTACATCTCTAAAATAATGGGGAGCTGCAGAACATCACTTATAAGATACTAATTATTAGAGTGATGAGCTAGATGCTCTCAGTTTCTTGAAACACTGAAGAGACAACTGTGTCTGAAAGGATTTAGAGACTGGGAAATGTCCAACTATGCTATTTAAATATCTGTCCCATGAACTGACCACATCTTTGCTAATGACAGGAGCTGAGCACATTGATGAAATAATGAATAGTTAAGAAGTACTTATGTTTCCATTAAGACAGTAACTGAAGGAAGAGCAAATGATGGCCAAAGGATTTAATTTTATTGTATTTTCTCAGATTTAAGCTGTTGGTCCTTTGGAGCTTGATTTGCTCTCTTCAGGCACCTCTGCACAGTGGTGCTGTTCTTATCAACCAAACTGTCTTGAAAGAAATCAAATAATTTAGACAATTTTTCAACTGAGACAGGAAAAAATCTGATGTTAACTGAAACATCTGGGTCTATTGTCTTTTTTGTTCTTTCTCCTTTTCATGCTGTCTTAAGTCTGTGAAAGTTGAGTAGCTTGTGTTTCCAGACAAAAATTGAGATGTTTTATATTTTTTTTGTCATTTTCCATTTATTGCTGCTTCTGTAAATTACCCGACTGCTAAACTTTTCAAGTGAATTTATGATTCTTTTTTGGCCATCCTAAAACTACGTTTATTGACAGATAGTCTTTTCAAGCAGAAGCATTCCCTCATTCTGATTACAGTACTAAAACTCAAGGAGAAGAGTCATCTCATGAATGGACAATAAATAGTGGTATCCATCATGCTCAGATATCAAAGTTTATGTTCTATGAAATATAGACATATTAGAGTGATGTGGGTGATAAGATGAGATATAATAATAGGTGTGATATAAGAACTAGAATAGAACAGGCTGCAAGTCTATCTAAAAACATAAACTTTCAGGAGCTGATGTCCTTTCCAAATAACATTCTGAAGGAGAGACTGGATTTTATGTCTCAGAATATGTCCAAACTGAACAATTCTGTGCAACAGAGATAAAAAACATAGTCCCCAATACAGGAAAATTATCCCCCAGGAGCTCCAAGCTAACATAACTCTTCTGGACCCAATGTAGCTGCTTCTTTCTAAGATACATCTTACCATAGAGGATCCAAAAGAATATTTGTAGAGGAACTTTTTGTTTGGAAAAAGCAATAAAATGTATTTACTGCTGCTGACCAGCAGCCTGAGATTGAAAACAACAAGCTCAAATAGTGGATTTAGATTTCACGTGGTCAGCAGATATTGTAATGATACTGAATGGAGCCCTGGACCATATACACGAGAAGTCAGTGCTCATATATTCTGCTTCTCTTAGTTAGCAACAGCTAAATCAAACTGGTAAGCTCAGTGTGTGAAAACTTATATTCAATAGATTACTGTATCCATGAGCGAAAGTTTGTGTTGATCTTGGAATCAGTCATTTCTTTTGGTTAAACCAACATTCATTCCAAGACAAGTGTATTTAGTCACAAATATTCTTCCTATTTATCAATAACTTGAACTAAATGTAATTATTCTGATGTCAGGTCATCCAGTTGCTTTATGGGCAGCCAGGTTCTGTCAGAAATATTGTATTTAAACAAAAAAAATTGAAAATACATTACAGCTTAAATTCACCTCCTCTGTTTTTTATACTTGTCATTTCCGCAGCATTTACTGTTTAAAGCAAAAGCTAGGTCAAAATCACAACTTTTTTTTAGACAGGAAAGCATCAATATTTTGCTTCATGGTGTTTATGGCACCAACATAAATCAAGAATAGTGTTACACTCAGTTGCATATCCAATTCCATTTGTAATGTTGCCTCTACAATTTATAATGTTGGTGTCTGAAGATGTAAAAGTCGTAAAAGTCTCCTGCTTATCTATCCTGTGGTAGATTCTGCTCATGGTGAAGACTCTGCCTTTTTGTTGCGTGTGTATGAAAAGATTTTGGGTTTCCATCAAAGTTCATAAATGAAATGCTGTGAGATTACCAGAGAGAAGTTGATGTAAACACCAACAAGAAGAAAACATTACTTAAGAGCAGAATCATTTATTACATCACTGTCCTCATTAGTATTTTGTTTTGTTATTTGAAGAATCCAGTATCCTGAAAGGCTTAAATATAAACATTAAAACCATGAATACCTGGATTTTTTATTTACTACAATTCAACCCTGGAGAAATTAGGAGCTTGGTCCAAGTTCTATGTCTGGGATCTCATTCAACTCACTAACAAGATACTGAGGCACAGTAGGGAAGGATTCATTGTGCAGATGAAATAACTGCAGTTTTGGTTTCCACATGTAGGTGATGACAAATAGACTAAGTATCTAAATTCTCATTATAAACAGTATGCTAATGCAGTTAATGAAATAGAAAAAGCCATTCTGCTGACCAGGAAATAGCATATTACTCAGTTCCCTAAATACAGACTTTTAGTGACACTTAGGTGCCCTAGGTAGATGTTTGGGCTGGCAAACATGACACAGAGATCTACAGCCTTCTGAAACTGTGTGGGATGCCCTCTAATGCCTTCAACACCAGTAAGTTCCCATGGTTGGGGAACTAAATGTGCCACAGATCTCTCAAGTGAAATCAGTTTTGTTACCCAATGCACATGAAGAGATCTCCACTTAGGCATTTCCCCCTGGAGCTGATTCCCATCCTGGTTTATGATTGCAGGAGTTGTGCTCTGAAGGTGTTTTCTTTCCTTGCATCAGCTAAGACCTAGATGACTATCTCAGATTAGATGCCTAATTTTTAGATGGTTGAAATTAGGTGGCATAAAGTTCTCCTTCCCTTTAGGGCTTAAGGGAAAAACTTTCATTGCTGGAAATACTGTAGGGCTATTACATTTTATGAGCTAGGCACTAAGCAAGGAAATGTGATGTACCCTTAATAGCAGTTTATATTTGCATGCTTAAAAGCCTGGAAAGCCTGGTTGTACTTTTCACAACTTTTTGTGTGACTGGTGCCTCAAACAGGCAGAAGAATGAAATAGTATTACAGAATTTTCATGCCCCTAGAAGAAGAAAAATAACAGTTCAGAATGTCACAATTCTTACAACATTTGAAATACTGTGTCATGAAACCTCTTTGTTTCAAGACAAAGATTCATAATACACAAATCAATAGAAATTTTAGACTTGATCCTCCTGAAATTTCTACTCAACCCCAGCATTGTGCTGAAGACCTTCTCTGAATCCTGTCCAGATCTTTGGTTGCTTTAATACACCTATACCTTGCAACAGCTTTACTTCCATTTGGTGATTGCCCCTAATTCAAGATTCATCAAAGTCAGCAAGAATCTTTCCATCAAAGAAAGACTTTTTCCACCCATTTGGTGCTATATCCATGGGGTTTGGTGGCTTTTTTCCCAAGTTAGTCTTCCCAGGATGGCATTAGCAAGTGCAAATGATGGCAACGGGGACCCTCAAGCTTCTTCACTTTCATTTTGGGTTGGAACACCCATTTGCATTTGGTAACGGGAAGCATCAAGCTCCGTTTGACTTTGGAAGCAATGAAGTTGCCTGTGATTGGGCCGTAGAGATTTGCATTAAATTTCTTACAGTGCCTAGCCTGGTTTGCTACCCAACTGCACCCCCTGTAAATGTGCTTGTTTGTTCTTTTTATTGCAGCCATCTCCTGCAGACACGTAAATGGCTGTTATCAAACACCCCATTGTATTCTTGCTGGCCAGATGGCTAAAGGGGCATTACTGTTCTCTCACCATAAACTGTATGCTTTGCTGCAGGCATTAACAAGGCAATATATTTATTTATTTTTTTTTAGGAACCATTAAATACTTGAGATTTAGGTAGTAGCAGGTATTGCAGTTGTGGGCTTAAAGATGTTTTTAGTCCTTTGCTTTGTCCTTAAAAACTCTGCTCAAATGAGGTTGCCTCGGGAGACAAATTAAAATAAAAATAACCCTCTAAACGCAAAGTTTGCTGGTGCTCCTGAGATCTGCTTCTGTTAAGGAGTGGAATCTTTCAAGCTGAGAGATGTCTTTTAACTTTCCTTGTGAGAGACAGATCCAGATTTCCATAGGCACGTTATTAATCTCTTTATTTTTAAATTGTTAGCCTTCTTCCTTTACGGGAGCATCTGTTCCTAACACCTCAGAAAGGAGCACCCTGAGCCCAGAAAATCCAATTAATGAAACAAAGCAAAAGGACCTGTGACCCTGTCATATTTCTTGCCAGAGGACAGGCTGCCAAGTCTACTCTATCACATGTCCTGTGTGAGGTAACACGAGAGGACTCTGTGCTTGTAAAACTAAACTGCTCTGTAGTTGAGAGGCATTTATGTCTGCACTGTAACCTACCAGCCACTCTCACTCCTACTGTCAGCTCCAATGTCTTCCCCACTTTCCCTCCTCCAGTGTTTGCATTTTTTCCTTCCAAGTGGTGGTGTGTTTCTCCAGCTGAGGTTCCCTTCTGTGAGTTGAGATCACCACATGGGAAGTCTTCACCCCTGAAGAGCCCACCTGATTTAATATGCGTGGGAGAACACATCTACGAGGAAAATGCTGCAAAATGTGGAGAATTCCTAAGCTGAGATCTTTTCTCCTGGGAACCAGTGAGTGAAGAGTCCAACACTGGTTTCTCTGACCATCTCACTTCCTTGTGATTAATCACTTGTTAGTGTCTGGGCTTCCCACCCACAACATCCCTCTAAGGAAAAGAACATTATCCTCATGGGATCCACAAGACACTGCAGGAAATAAATCATTAGCTCTATGCTGCCTAGTTCCTACTTATCAAGCCTGTGAATGAGCCTTGGTTTTGCTCTCAAAAATCTGTTAAGAGTTGTTCCCAGCCCATCAGGTCTCAGTGCTATCAGCAAGATTCTGATTTCCTTCCATTGATGAGGTCAGTGCTGTTCTGTTTTTTAGCTTCCTCGAAGACAGCTTCCTATCTTCTCCCAAATGTCTTGCCCTTGGAAGGAGATGTCTGTACAACAGCCATGGAGCTACCTTGCTGTTCTTATCTAATCACTCCTAGATCACAACTGCCAGGGGAAGTTCAGGGTGGATATGAAGAATTTCTTTACCCAGAAAAAGCCACTAGCTATCATGAATTTCTAATACTGTGACTCCATTACCCTCTAGCTCTTTTACCCTTTGCAGACCATTGGTACCCTTACATTCTCAGGCTTGTGTGGAGGTATTTTCCAACTGGAGGGGAATAAAGTGAGTCTGGTCACTGAGTGGGATTTGCTTGTAGTCCTATGCCTTGGTAGACCTGGATTAAATTCACTAACAGACTTTCTGAGCATTCTTTGGCCTCTCCACACCTTGCCTCCCTGCACACTCTCTTGGGATACTTACTGCCTTGCACTGGAGTAATGGGAGGACAACAGTAAAGATTTGGGGACACATTACTCAGGAAACCACAGAGAAGCTTTTTTTTTGTTCTTGCTTTCAGGGCCTGTCCCCTTCTTTATGCTGATGACATGTCAAGTCCATAATCTGCTGTTCTCTGATAACAGCTTTCCTACTGTCCTTGCTCAATTTTCAACAGTCTGTGCCATTTCTCTGCTCCCATGAAGGTGCTTGCAGCAAGTAAAGAAAAAAACCCCTGTGGTTGTTCACATTTTTAAGATTTTCAGCTAGGCTTATAGAAAATGTCCATCAGTCATATAGTTTATTGGAATAACTTCTTATCACATTTGTGACTTTGTTTTCATTCTTCCTGTATTTGAAGTAGGCACTAAGACAGTTAATTCTTCTTCTGCATCATGTACAGCACACAGAGTGAAGTTTTCATATGGACTTTTTGATATAATAAATCAATCACAGCAACTAAGATTACCTAGAGACATGAATACCTGCTCTGCCTACCCTGGTGCATCTCGCATTTTACCAATGTCAATTTAGATGGGAAATATTTGCAAAGCAAACCTAAAAGCTTCTTGGCATCACAAGCATTGTCACACGATGTACACTGACCAAACAGAGAATGGAATAAGTAAATTTACAAACTGCAAGGCCACTGCTAGATTCTGAGAAGTCTGCCAGAAACTATTAGTCTGTGTTTGCATCACCTAATTTCAAGTCATGAAGAAATGTGAAAAAATAAAAAGCTGTTAAATGCATAGTTTGCACACATGAACAAAAAGCTAAATCCTTCTAATAAATTACTCAAGTAATAGTTTGCCTGGCCTTTTACCACAGTCATAACAATGGGAATGGGAAAATTTGCAGGCAAATTTAATCAATTTCTCTAAGCAATAGTCATCCTATTTCAAGATTATGCAAATCCAAAATTATTTTTCCTTTCAAAAACAAATCACTGCTTGGATTTTGATAGCTTCTATTGTCTTTGCTTTTCAGCATGCCATTGATGTCACCTTATTTCATTTATATGAATGTTTTTTCTTCGTTAGGGCAACTCAATCAAAATTCAGATTTTGGTCCTGGACTTTCTTTGAGTCTGCCAACAGCAAGCAGGTCATATCAGGGCATTAGAGAAGGCTCATAATTATTGTCTGTAATGCTAAAAGTTCATTTCTATACAGAATATCTGTTTTCATACTGCCTAATGATTTCTCAGTTCCATTATCTGTTTCGTCTAGTGTTTGTTGTTATAGGGGTGATATTACTTTCAGCTGATGATGCTTTAATATAATTTTTCTTTCAAACTGTTACTAATTTCCAACCTTCTGCATCTCTTTTGTCCAAACTTTAATGAATCAATATATTCATACACGTATCAGTTTCTCTATTTGCCCTTTGAAAGGTTTCAATCTGAAGAGCTGGGTGGTTTTTGAGTGTCATGCACAATAAGGTGTCTTTATGGACTCTGACCTCGTGAGCCTCCATCTCTGATGTAAATGCATTTTTCATGCACAAATCTCAAGCCCTTTCTTACAGTCACTTACTGTGGGAGGTTTGGTTGCACTCCTTGTTTTCTCCTGCTCAACATGAATAGTCACACTGGGAGTTTATCTTCACTGTTGATCTAATTTGGGGCTCCATCTGTCCATCCTACGTTATCTTGAGAGAAAAAGTCATTTGCAAATAAGTTCAGGTCAATCGGACTGCTTAGAAGTATTTAGTTTCCATTTAATGAATAAAAACCTAAGCAAATGTTTGTATCTGAGAGTGGAGGGTTTTTTTTAATAAAAGAAAAAATCAAAATGAGCAGTTATGAATAGCAATTTTCACAATCTCCTTCCTTAAACAAATATTTCTTCTAAGTCCCATGCAGGAGGCATAAAAATATTTCCAAAAGTTCAGTACTGTGGAAATCTCATTTCTGATCTCTTATAAATCCTACTATCCACAGATAGCTCCATAGTACATAAATATTTTTCTTACTCTGGGATTACTTGCCTGTCTTCAGTGAGTTATTTACTTACAGTCAAGTTAAGTAACTATCTGTATGAAAAAAAAAAAGCTAGAAGGAAAAAAATGGGTAAAACCCTTATTTTTTTTTCCACATGTGGTTGCCAACAGCTTTGTCAAAAGATAATATTTTGTGTTGTGAGGTGCCTGGAGTGACGCATGAGGCAGTCACTAGTGGTAATTATGATCTGGCATCTGTTTAGCAAACTGTTATTTTTCTAATCTTCCACGGAAGCTCCTTCAAGTCAAGGTCAAATTCCTCCAATGTTTTCGTCTTCAAGGAGCGTGGACAACACACCTCCTCTCCCCCCTGAATGAGCAAAGACAATTGATACTGGTGCTTTTCTGAGCAGCTCTCTGAAATGTCTGCCCGTGGTGGAAGGAAACGACCACAAAGAAAAAGAACTTTCACATTCAGAGGAGAACAACATGTCAAAATTCCTTAAACCATGATAAATGTACCAAAATCATCCAGCTCTTTCCAAACAGCGGTGAGTGATGGTGATTTATGACTGTGGAGATTTTTCTTAAGCTGGTGGTTTTTGCAGAAGAAAGAAAGGTCACTAAGATAGGGTTTATGTAGCTGCTTCTGCTCTCTGCTATTCCCTTTGAACTAGCCTGTACCAGCTTAGAGACCTGTGCAAGGGATTACCACCAATAATCATCTTTATTATCATAACCAAAAGAAAATAAGGGACACATCAAACCAGAAAAATACTTAACAAGTTTGATGTTTCTGAACCTTTTGACAGCACCGTACTTAAAGCTAGTTTTTTAGGTTAGAAAAGCAAATCCTAAAAGGAGAAAAAATAGCTGATCCCTAAATGGAACTACAACATACAAATCAAAGAATCAGAATGGAAAAAAACCATCAACAGTTTGCACTGTGGTAAAGAAACTGGCCAATCATTTATAGGTAAGAGCAGTGCAATCCAACAAATGATGATGGAAGCTATTGCAGGGGTAGGAAAATGGAAAAAAACCAACATTATCCAGCAAATCCTGTCTGCCATAGGTAATGTCACAGCAAGCCTTGCTTTTCCATTGCTCATCATAGAAATTGCAACAGGCAATGGGGTAAAAGAACTTGGGTGAGGTCTGAGACAAAGACTTTGTTTCATGAAGTCGTCTGGTAGAACACATCATAAAGTCTTGAGCATCCTCAGAGCTTCTGGTACAGAAATTAAATATACAAATACCATTCAGACACCACAGATCTGTCCATCCCCTTGCTCTGCCTTTAGTGGGACAGTAACCAGAAAAGATAAATGACCAGAAAAACCTGCAGTGAAACTTCCTGAGAACTCTCCAGTAATTTGCTTCTTCCTAAAAAAGAGGTAATCTTATATGGAGGAGTCAATCAGAATTTAGTGCTATTTTCTTTCCTGCCGTCCTACTGCTAAATGAAGAGAGTCTTGGCTAAAATAACCTTACAAGGAGAGTATGACTGAGGAGAGATTTGACAGATGTCTTTATGGAGGCTGGGAGGGGTGACTGGTAGAAATCTGGGCAACATCCCACCAATTAACCAACACTGTTAGTAGGCATGGAGGATAAATTGGATTGTGGATGGAGTTAAATAGATGGGCTTCAAACACCTGGAAATGCAAGAAATTTGCAAGTTGATCTAGATGGAATTGTCATCAGAAGATAGTGCAGAAAAAGAAATGTCTGGGGCAAAATGCTCAGAAAAAGATTGACTGAGTGAATCTGAATTCACACAAACAAGGAAACTAGAAAGAAAATTAAAGTATATTCCAGATTCTGAATTAAAGAATCTATTTTAAATCTCTTTATTGTATAGATTTCTAGATGTCTGATGGAAGATCATCTCAGATCACAGATCTCAGTTGTCCATAAACTTTTGAGGACTTGACACCTCTGTGATCTCTCACTGTACATCAGTGGATTGATGCTGCCCAAGCAGGGGAAGAACCAGCAGTCCCAGGGTGTGATCACAGCTTTGCTTCCTCAAGAAACCAGAAAAACTCACTCCTTTCAGAGAAATTGAATTCTTGGCCAGTCCTCATCCCAGTCCTTTTTTCTTCAGGAGTTTTGTTTGTTTTTCTGGTTTAAAACAGCATACCCTTATGACTGAAAAGAACTGGAAAAATCCACTACCCTGAGCAGAAGAAGTTAATATAATTTATAATCCTCTCAGGATCATAATTCCAGTCTTTTAGCTGCATAGAGGAAGGTGCCTTGCCTCTCAGGTGAAGAATACATCAGCTGTTTATCATGCCTCTGCCTTTAGATCAAGCAGAGTTCAAGTAAAGCAAATGCAGTAGCACTTTCTTTTTGGATGGTTTTGGCTTCTATTAGGTAAAGCTCTCGGGTGCTGGGGGAATATTTGCTGATATGTCTCTTGGGAACCAATTTGCAAATCAGTGGGGATGCTGCTGACATATTCCTGCATACTTTTCTTATCCAGCCCCTGGAGCACAGGTCTCCTTGGCAGAATATAGTTTGAATGTCACAGGTTTGCAGTGCATCCACAGAATAAAATAGATTGTCCAAGTTATCTGACCTCAGTGCTCTGAAAAAAAGAGAAAAGACTGAGACAGAGTCACACAAAGAGACATAGGAGCTAGGTGAATGTGCACAGAAGTGTATTTTAATGTAAGGCCAGGGTTTGGAATTAGGTGGTTTTAGAGGTAGGATTTGGAAGGTGGAGGCTCTGTTGCAATTAAGGAGATGATGATAACGTGTCTTTTGCCCACATCATGCTTCAGTCAGCTTCTCATCTTCTGAGAACACTGATTTCAAGGTTGAATTTCTATTTTACTGCATAGAGGATCTAGGGGGAAAAAAAATTGTGTGGAAAACAAATCCCAAATTCCCTTGATCTCTGTAAGTACTGAGATTTGCTGCCCCATGTGCCCTAATATTTCTGTTGTTGCTTTTTGTTTGTGTTTTTTTGGGGATTTTTTTTTTAATATCTAACACATATCTCGTGGGAATGGGAAAATGGGAGTAGAGTTTTACTAAGTATAGCTGAACAGTGGAGGTGTCATATGAAATTATTATTATCAAAATATTGATATTGTCCTTTTTCAATCAGTCTTTTCCTTCAATACCTTTTCAAAAGGTTGGTGAATTTCATCCAAATTTGAGTTAGGTATAGGTGTTTCAGAATTTCCTACAAGATTCATAAAAGCCTGATAGAGAGGCATCCAAACCAACGTTTTCCCTGGAAATCTGGCAAAACTCAGTTGGGCATCCAGGGTGGATGGTTGGCACATGTCCACTCCCCAGCCTGCCAGCCCACATGGCTCTGTAAACACAGCTTCCTTCTAGTGTGGGCATTTTTATATTTATAGTGTTGGTTTTTATTAATATAGTTCAGTTTGGGACTATTCTGGGTAATATTTCAACATGTCAAGCAGAGACAGAATCTAACCAAGACTCTTCTTGAACTCAGTGGCTCTGCCTATACACTTCATAGCTGATGGGTATCCCCTTAACATGTAACTTTCTTCTAAGGTTGTGTTACTAATCCCTTTTGAAAAGCTAATGCTTGAATGACCATGCCTTACTTATGAGGATGAAAGAAAATTATATATAAATATATATATATATATGTATCTTAAACCCTGTTCTGAAATAATGTGCTTATCACCACTTGGAGACCAGCCACTCTCAAAGATAATTTTGGAGTGACTGAGAAATATTTTAGATTTATAAAGAATCGTTTCTTCTTGTTAGCTTTATATTTCTATTGATCATAAAATATCTGTGGCCAGAGCTTATTAAAAAAAATGCAGAAGTCTGCATGCATAGACACCAAACATTAATATTTTGAAGTCTTAGATACTTAGGCTGTATCTAAGTTTCTTTTGTTCCCATTCAAACACTGGAACAACTGTGGTTCTTGGAGATATTATTTCCTGTTATGCTCCAAGTTGAATAATCTACTCTAAATCAATGTGTTTGCCCTAAAGCTGAAACCTAAGAGGGAAAGTGTCTTTCTATGACACAACCCCAGCTGTGTAGTGTGGCAGGCAGATGCCATGAGATGTGCTCTGGATACCTTTCCCCATTAATCACAACCAATAGAATGGGAATTATCTCCTCAACCAATGGCTAAGACCTAGTATCAAAGATTTACATCCAAGAGACTCTTGGACAGAGAATTTTTTTCTCAGCCTTGCAGAGCAATGTGGTGATACCTTGGTCACCAGGCTGTGCATCTAGATGATGTGGATGTATAGACAGGACAGCAATTAACAGCCTAAATGTAGTATTGTTATAATTAGAGGCCCTCTGGAACATACACCCTAGGCTTAACTCTGTGCATTAGATGCACTCAGCTGTTTAATCCCTAATGGGTGACAATAATGATAGGTCTGATCTTATACCTCAAAGGATTTTCCTACAAAAATGGTTTAGAAGGCAAGTGAAATCTTAATTTCTTGAGAATTCAGATCTTGAGGTGATAAACATGGCATAAAAATGGAACCAACACAGTACAAAGTGTAGCTTAGTTCCAAGGTCTCCTTTTACACTTGAAAGCAAAACACTTACTAAACTACATTAAAAAATGATAGTTTGCAGTAAAAAATACCTGATGAATTTGGTTGTTAGTTGTTCTAGATGCACTACCATGTACCAATTTCTCTTATTTCTTGAAACTAAAAAAATCTTGATCTTTTAATCTCCTGACATGTTTATTTGTACCTTGCCATGTTCAACAAAAATTCTATTAATTTTTACCCCCAATACAGAAATATCATCACATGCTATAGCTTCCCAAATTATTTTTTTTTCCTCTTTCTGCTGTAGAAGGATTTTTCTTGTTTTCCTTCCATGAAGGTTGTAGTTATAGCTTAGTTCTTTTATGCTAGTGCTGGCTCTTGTAATGTGTGTCCCTTGGATTTATGTGGATCTAAATGAACAACTGCACCGAAGCATCTCATAAGCTTCTATATTTTCGTTCTAGATTTACTACTAGTAATTACATGCTGTGCATATAACAGAGGATCTAAAATCAATTGTGCACTTTACATTTTACTAGGTACTTATTAATTTCAATATCTATCTCCATTTAATCGACATCCCATGCATAAATAAACGTAGCTTTTTTTTTTTTTTCAGGATGCAGTGATAATCCATTAGTGACATTTATGAATACTTTTTAAATGGCTGGTGATGCTGTGACCTGAAAGAAATAAGGCAACACGGGATGATTGATGAGGCATTCCATCTTCTCCTTGGAGCACTGGTCTGCCATCTAAATTTGTTACTCCACTTTTTTTTTTTTTTTTTTGCATTATGAGCCCCAGAAACATGTTCTTGAAATGCACAAGTGATGTTATTGTATCAGAGTTGCCTGCCACAACTTACAAAGCAATGCTGCTGGGGCAAAAGTACAGCCTTCTGTGATGGGTAGTCCCCTCCTTTATTTTCCTTTTGCCATGGCTGGAGAGTTTCACTTGTGAACATTGCTACTGAGCTGCAATGCTCAAGGTCCTGAAAAGTCAGGAGGAGAACAATGGATTTCACCACACGACCAGATGTTTTCTGTTTTGAGTGGGTGAGGCACATCTGGGGAATATCCCCTGCCAACCACATGCATTTTGCTTGGTTTGCAAAGTGTTCAAAGCTTTGAGTGGCCTTCCTCTGAATCTGCACAAAGCTTGATGCAGTGCTAGTATCATCTGCTAAATGTAGGTGGGAACATTTCCCATTTCATTGCTCAGGTTTGCTATCTCTGGAAGGGTGCATGAATCCATCTGAACACAGGTCTGGATTCATGTTTGTTCATGAGGACATAAGCATATGATGCTTTAAGTCCTATTAAACGTGACCTCTTGGGCAGCAGGGTCTCTAAATCATGAATATCCATGAACTCCAAGGATTCCTGCAGGAACAGGGGGGTTTTGGGGCACATTTTTCCAAGGATCTCTTCAGCTGTGGCTAAGGATGGGTATGACTCTTCTTGCCAGTGACTTCTTAACTCCTCTTTTGCCTATCTTGAGGCTAGTCCATCGTGCTGCTGAAACACAAAGACCAGCTATGTGGTGTGTTGGAGGGTCTTGTCTCGTGGGAAACCCTGTTGTGCTTCTCACACTGTGTGACCAATTCTCCCTTCCCTCCAAGAGTGTAGATATATGAACAAGGGATTTGACTCATCTACTTTAACTCGCATATAATGTAAAATATCATGTTTTCTCAGACTGCCTTCCCTCTCACTGTTGAGAGAAAGACTCTATAGGGAATTATTTACCTGGCCCACATCTGCTTCTGATATAAAAGCATTTCACACTGTGCTAGCCAGCTGGCTACCTGTAACTTGACTGCAGAGAGAGTCTGTGCAGGCAAATCTGATAAATGTAGCTGGTCAGATACACCCTGGACTGAACATGTAACCAAGGATGCCCTTAAGTCTAACAGTAAGGAACTGGAACCATTAGTTCAGGAAAGGCACAAAAATCACTAATTCATCTTTTCTTTTCATGACAGTAATTAATAGATACATTGAATACATGAATAGTACTGGCATTTCTATTTAAGTTGTCACAGATGGCCTTAAATCTGCCCTCTCTGCTCTCACACAAGGTCAAAGACAGCATCTTTAATTACTCTTTTCCAAAATGATCACTTTTCAGACTTTCACATATTGTCACTAGGAGCAAGGGATAGAACCTGTGAGTTCTGTAGCAGGTGGAAATTCAAGCACTCAGCTGCTGGAGTGGTTATTCTCAGCCAATTATTTATAATTTAGGGCTCTTATCTCTTGTGTGTTTGTATTCTTATTTTTCAAGCATTTAATGGCTGCAGAAAACTTGCCATATGCATTCTGAGGACTGGACTCCTTTAAGAAAATTGAGAAATGGCCGAGGAGTTATTAACTCACATCTCCATTAGTCACTCATTAACAAGCTGTCCTTGCTTCTCAGTTAGCAGAATTAACAGATATCATTAGTTGCTATCAGCTGTGACCATATTTCCCACCATATGTAGATGATATGCAGTTAGCTAAGAGGAAACTCAGCAATATGGAAATCAGTTTGTAGCTGGTCAAGAGGAAAAACAATTTTTCCTGGGATGTGTGAAAAGGAAACATCACACACCAGACAGGTCACATCTCCACTGTCAGCAGATAAAAGACAGAGAAACAGGCAATTTGTGGGCCCCAAACCATGTCTGCAAACTTCTCCTTCCCCTCTCACGTTCAACCCTTGGGTTGGGAAATCTTCACTCGGGTGGCTGAGAGATGGAGAGCAGCAGCACTTGAAGCACAGAAGGGATGAAGTCAAAAGTTTTCTTTGGGTAATGTTCATTAGCCCATCAGCCAAGTGCTTCAAGTGAGAGACTTGTTTTTCTCTTCCAGTTGCAGTGCCTCTCTCAGCTGCTGGATCTGTTTCATGGATGCACCTTGTCCACTAGAGTAGGGAGACAGCAGAACCACATCCAACATCTAGGAGCCTTGAGGTCAGACACAGGCAGCATTTTACTGCCACAGTTTCTTCCTGGCATGGGAGAAACCCACAGGAAATGTTGCATCCCAGAAATCATCACGTCTTGGGCTTCAGGGAATGCACATGATATCCTCAGATACTTGCAATTTGTGTCCAGAAACCCCAATATTGTCAATGAACACCTGATGTTTTAGGCATTATGGTCCCCTAGATATAACCTCAAATGGTTTTTGGAGAGGAGGATCCAAGAATCTAAATTTGGCTTTAGACAACTTCTCCTTAAAACTGTTTCTACACAGCTTGTCTTTCTGTTTGCCTCCCAGGTCTTGATCTCAGCTGAAGGCTCTCAATATTATCATCACAGAGACAGAAATCAGGCATCTTCAGTCTAAGACAAGATGTCATGGTCTGGTCCTTCATGGGTGGTCTCCAGACAGTACCAGTGAGCTTCCTGGAGTATGATAAATACCACTCTTATTGAGCCAGCTGAGATCCCATTTATTTCACTTTACTGCCTGGCTCCCAAAGATCAGATACTATATGACTCTTTTCACTTTGTTAGACAGCTTCTCTACTTGACATCCTTCAGTGGGACTTGCCAGAAGGTTAACCAAAAAGCACTCTCTGAGGCTTTCATTTGAATCTTAATTTAGATAGAGAGGCAGAGAATTGTCCATGACCTACTTTTCTGATGTAATGGAGGAGCTGGAGGTACCTTTGCACTCTATAAAGGGAAATATGAAGTGAATATGAGAAAGCAGATCCACATATTGCTCTGCTACAGGTCTGAAGAGTGAATGACACTAGTTTAAAGTTGTTGACATGTGGAGCTATCACTGATCAGGAAATTGTTTTCCATGCAGAATGGGAAGAGTGACTTGTTATTTGAATATAGAAATAGAGTGTCAGTGCTTAGAAGGTTGCACTGGGAGGTTTTCACTTTGCATGCAACAGGACATCATAATTCTCAATGGAGACAAAGGTTACAAGGGAATGTAGATGTTCCAGAGTGGAAGCTGCCCTGTTGGGATTTCTTTTGGTGGGTACCACATGCTTGGTTTTTAGGATTTACTACCAAATTTTACCCTTTCTGCTTCCCTCCTGGGGTATGGCCCAAACCTCCTGAGAGCAGGACAGAGGAAGAAAGGTTGTTTAGCAGTGGCTGTGAACAGGTCAACGCTGCAGGACTAACAAATCTTTCAGGATATGCTGACTTACAGGGTTGTGATTTTACAATGTCTTTTAGTTGCTCTCATCACTCCCCCTTCAAAGAGATTCATGGATTTGTCCTCACAAACTTCCAGTGGAGGCTGTGGGGTGTGCTACTGTCCCTATTTAGCAGGTGAATCAAGAGAGGCATTTTGTGATGTAGAGATTTACCCGAGGTCACAAACAATATCCACTGAAGCCAAGCTGAGAGACAGACCCTTTGAAGTGGTTCCTTGGAGATGCTCCCTGTGGCATATTCTGAAGGCTCTAAGGTTTAACACGCTTCAACTTTGCACTGAAATGTTCCTTAAAGAAGAAAATTGTGCTTAATAGTGAAGTGTGAAAGGCAGATATTCACTAATATCTCATTTTTCATGTACCTTACTAAATTTAGAAAGTTGGGTGAAGTTTCAGGAGCAAAAAAGCACTTGTATTGGAATCTATTGGAGTTCTCTCCTGAAACAAAGAAGTAGGGAATAATGCACTTATTTCTTCTTTTTTCTTTTTTTTTTCTTCTTTTTTTTCTTTTTTTCTTTTTTTTTTTTTTTTTTTTTAAATCAGTGCTTAAATTTATAGATCAACCTGTAGCTGAGAAACGGAAATCCTTTTCCACCTTGATATATTTTATCTGTAAGCTTCTCTGGCAAAGCACTTTTTTCTTACTGCAAATACATTCTGCAATTAGGAAAATCACATATTTGGGAAAAGGGTGGAGCTGAACACCCAAACAGACATGTACAACCAAGAGATTTACCTTAATCCATCCTATAATTCATTTATTTATATAATTAAAACATAAGTCAATGAGAGGAAGAGCCCATGGCAGAGGGACTGGGTTGTAGATAATATAGTGTATACATAGAACAGTCTGTCTTCATCTGGAAGCACCAAGTTTATCCCAGTCCCAAGATGGCACACATTAAATGGTATAATGTTTTGAAGATTAAAAGCTGACAGAGCTTGCCAGCAATCAAAGTGACATTAATTTAGAGCAGCCTGGCTATGCTCTGATCTGATTTCAAGATTTCATCTGCTTTTCAATGAATTACAAAGTGAAGCCACTCTGGTGGCAAACAGCAGTGGCAGAGAAGACAACATGCCATACCTGCCTGGAAAATCAAAGCCAGGTTGTTTATTGTGACCACACCAATTCTAGTCACCAAATTCTCTTTTCCTTGGTGGGGTTTCAGTGCTAATGGGACCCAGTGTCTTGCAGAGATGACGGGGGGTGCAGCATGTTGCAGAAGAAGAGGTTCTGAGCGCAGCCGTTTGCTGCTGACAGCCCATTTGCCTCTTGCCACACGGTGACTTATGCAGGGATTTGCACTCATCAGTCCTGGTTCATCTCCCATCCATCTCGGGGTGGAGGAGGGATGATGTCCCTCTGACAGGCTGGTTTTGGATTGCTTCCACAGCCTAGCTTGACACCCAGTTTCTGAGGTGATTTATACGGTACCTGGGGGGAAGTTGTTTATAATGCAATGTAGTCTAAGAGGATTTTACTTGCATCTTAAAGTGAGCATTCATATATCAATACACTCAGTGTCACTCTCCTGGTCCATACAAGTGTATCTGAAGGTGTCTTTGCTGCTAGGTTTCTCTACCCTTGCACACTCATTTGTTAATGAGTTAGAAGTTGTTAGAATGACAGATTTTCAGGTGGCAGAACTGAAGTTCACTGCAAAGGACTTAGGTCTCTGAATCCTGGAATTATCTATCACTTATTGGGAAAATCACTTGAATAGTATTTTTAAAAGTATATTAGAGTATCAAGCTACCTCATTTTTATACTAATTTCTCAGATGTGCTCACATTGAGAGGCAGGTCAGTATCTGTCTTGAGAATAAGTCTTGCAAGGAGTAGCTGAGAGAGCTGCAGTTGTTTAGGCTGAAATAAAGTAGGCTGTGGGGGAACCTTCTTGCTCTCTACAATTACCTGAAAGGAGACAGTCTCCTTCTCACAAGTCACAACTGACAGAACAAGAGGAAATGGCATCAGGTTGTGCCAGAGGAGAATTAAGTTGGACATTGGGAAAAACTTCTTTGCTGAAAGTGTTATCAAAGACTGGAACAGGCTGCTCAGGGAAGTGGTTGAATAACCATCTCTGGGTGTATTTAAAGCCACCTAGATGTGGTGCTTAAGGATATGGTCTAGTAGTGGCCCTGCTAGAGTTAGATAATGGTCGGACATTGTCTTGACACATCATCCTAGCACTGAATGGAGTTTAAAATTAATAAGCAAAGGAGATTGATACAAAATATAAGTCCTCAGTGTAAAACAAGCTGTTCCTCTTCTTGTAGCTGACCACCAACTACAAAGTGCAGCTGCTTGGCACAAAACATGAACTGGAAGCTGTGCTTTCCCCCATTAAACCACACACAGCATCTCCATGGGACACTAGTTGCACCTCAGCTGGGCTGGGATGCAGTTTGCTTTCTTTTACCATCATCAGTGTCTGTACACAGCTCCAAGCACAAAATATCACAGATTCTCATAACTCTCCTGGGGCAGATCATGCCACTGGAGACTGGCTTGACCAAAATGCCATTCTAGACTTGGCACCCAGCAGGCTCAAACTCCACATTTCAACTTACTTCTTCAGTTAAAAATATGATGATCAAAAGGAGAGACAGTGGGAGATGAGCAGCAAAAATATGTCTAGTATCTCTGTGTGCTGAGAGTTGAGGAGGGGAGGAAATCAGGGTTAGAGAACAATTTTTTCCTACATTTGTGAAATTCTGAAGCCCTGTGGTGAGGCAGGAGGTAATTTGCTGTGCTGGGTTTTAGTTAGGGACGAATTACATCCTCTGACTGTACAGAGAAGAAAGTCACTTTTCATGCTCGTGCATCAAGGGTTTCAGTAAGTGTAGGAGTTTTGCCTCTCTCTGAGAGCTCTGTTTGCCCACAGAACTCCCCAGCTGGCACACTGTACCTCCCTCCATTTTTACCTCAACAGGAAAAAATCAGTGGAATATCCTTGTTTTGCCAGTTTTGTGGAGACTGAGGCTGTCACCAGTTTGTAAGAAAACCCCGTGGAGACCCTTTCAGAGCAGGAAAGAAGGTCACTGTTGCTGTTCAGAGCATCTTTCTGAACAGATGCTGCTCTGTCATTTTTTGTGTCAGTTTTGTCGGGGTTTTTTTGTGAAGATGGATGGATTCTGATTTTTTTTTCCACATTTTTAGCAAGAAGATATTGCCCATTCAAACTTTGTGAAGATATAAACCGTTCTTAGTGGCTAGGTGAGAAATGCTAATCATTCTGTCTGGATGTCCAAATCAACAATGGCCTAGTAGGGTGTGAGGATCCCTCATATTTCTCACTTGAGTGTTTCTGTATATTAACTTCTTAACCCCTTGAATTATTCTGTGTTATAGGAAAAGAAGGAATTAGAAGGAAAAGCTCTGCTGACATACCAAGTCAGGCAAGAAAAATCAGAAACTCAAACCCAGATGGCTAAAGCTCAGAGTCAGGCCCATGTGTGGGAACACACAAGGTACTCCAATTGCCTTGGTAAAACACTGCCAGAATTGCAGTGAAAATTAAGTCTTTTTCTCCCTTGTGGATGTCTGGAAGGACCATTTCAGCACAGATGTCTTCTCAGGCTCCATAACTCATCCAGTGCCTGGTCCCTCTGTGGACACAGCTGGGAGAAAGCTGTTCTCAGTCTAGTCCCAGGGTAGAAAGGGCAGTTGTCACTGGAGGTGATGCCTACAATAAAACTTTCACAATTATCCTGCTTTCATAGCTCTGTCCATAAATAACTTGCATGAAAAATCATGTGTAATTGTTCTTCTCCTGGCTGTGAGTGCTATAACTGTTAATCAATCTTCATTTTTATGTGGTGATCTGTACTTGCTTCCTGGCTAATATTTGAAATGGATATTGTGTTGTTTCATAATTATTAATAATGATATTGTTATTTGAGCATGATGATTGTGATTAGAGGTAAATGCAATTTCCCCATGGAAAATTATTAAACTAAAAATACCAGCTTCATCAATTCCTGTAATTTATGGGGACAACTTTGAAATTAATTCAGAAAACGATAGTTAAAATACAGGATTGGCACTCCAGCATTTTACCAAGCACAAACCTCCTCTTACTGTCATAAAATCTGGAGAAATAATTAGGTGAGCTGCTTTAAGAACAGTTTCTTGGTCACACGTTGGATTACTGTTGCTAACTGGTGTACAGCATCATGCTTCTTCTTGTACAAAATATGTCTCTAAATGAAGACATCTGTCAGCAAAGAGAGCAAAAAAACATGGGCCAGCACAACTCATGCTCCACCTTCTCTCAATTTGTTTACCACACACTAGACCATCTCTGCAATACTCTGCATCATGCAGTGACATCTGGTGTCTGGACTACATACTGCAAATAAACACGTAATTAAAGTCTGCCTGGGACATCAGGCAAAGGGCAGAATAACATTCCAGTTGGAATGAATGAAAACGTGCCACGAAAAAGGAGAAATATTAATAGCTCTGTGTTCTAAATTAAGGTGGAAAGTGTCTCCTAACCATGGCAGAGACTGTTTCAATCTGATTTTCAGAGTTTCCAATGCTTCCCTTTAATTCATATCAAAATTTCAGGAGCTTTGGAGAGGCCAGACTTGGACTTAGAAAATGCTCTTCGTTTTGAAGATCACTTTGAAGCTGCAGAAGAAAATGCATCTGAAGAAGGAAGGAGAGATGTAATATATGCTTCTCAATATCATTTCAATATTTAGAAACTCCAAAGTCATCTGAGTGTTCTTAACATTATTGAGTTGTTCTGCAGTATAGAAATTCTCAAAGGATTTTGAATGGAAACAGTAAAATTCAATTGGTAGACAAAGTGAACCAAAGGTAGAACATGGTATGTAGGATAAATTCTATATCACAAAGCTGCAGCAGGTAACAGGATAGAACAGGCAGATTTATTTTATCATTGTTGGTATGAAAGGAGTAAAGTTTACATGATGTATGCCAGCAATCACTTGTGGAATGTTCTTTGATCTACCAGATGTCTGTCATAACTCCCAGGTTCTGAATTGCTATCCAGGCCCATTCCAGAGATCTGATTCACTTGAAGATCATCTTTCTTCTTCTGCTTCCACGTGTTTCTTTAATATTTTATAACAATTGACTGAGAGCAAGTTTAATATTTCCCTCTGCCACCAGCAGAATATTAAGTTTTCATTAAATGTGTCAATTAGTCAATTCTTTGCTTCATCAATATACATTTGTCACCAGAGGCATTCACTGAGCCAGACCAAAACACAACGAGGACACTAAACTGTCTAGAGAGTCTTTCAGCCTTGCAGCTGTTTGGGGTTTTTCAATTCCCCTCTAGGAAGCTTAGACAACATATTAGAGAAATTGGTTAATTAAAACATAATTCCCAGATACACAGTGATAGATACTCAGGCTGGCTGTGCTACTTCTGTTTGTTGGGTTAATAAATCACTCAAATGATATAATTGTTTTCTGCAGTGTGTGGAGGTGAAATGATTTTTGTATTAGATTCGTTGAAAAATATTGTAGCAGAATGCAACTTGCTTTCTTCAAGTCCCAATAGCTTCAGTTTCCAGGCACTGAAAGAAATTCTGAATCCCATTAGGTCTTGGGAATGGAGGTAGCTGGTTGGCCAGGGAGCTTTAATTTATTGATCAACTGCACATAACAAATTATGTGATGCATATACTGACACAATTGCCTTTTGTCTGGGCAGGGTGGTCTGGCTTTGTTCACTTGCTCTTCATCCAGAAACCTCATTCAGGAAACATTCATACCTTTAATAGTCCTCAGAGTGTGTAATTAATTATTTATATGGCACTTTGGACATTTAAATAACTGTCACGTGCAATTTGTCATCTCCAAAGCCCCCCAGAACAAATGGGTAAATATGGTGACCACCAACTGTTTTATAGATAAGATAAATGAGGAATTACAAGATAAAGACCCTAAAGCTGTCCACCAATTAAGCAGGAGAGAGGAAGCATCTTTTTTGCTAAAAAAAAAAAATTCCAAAAAAAAAGTAACTTTCATGTTCACCATAATTATTAGTGAATGAATTGAGTTCAGCAAAGATTGCCACTTGAAAATGTACAAGGAGCAGAATGGAAAACACGTGTCATTTCTGCAGTTCTGAAAAGAAATTTATTTGTTTCCTTACTTGTAAGTCAAAAATGATGTTTTCATTTAGGAATTGATTGTTTTCTTTTAGAAAGAAAGGAAAATAGTTAAAAATAGTCTGAAAACAAAATGCCATATCCCACTTTTAATCAAAAAGAACATTTTGTTCATTCTGGCACAAGAAAATGCCATTTCATTTAAATTTTGTTAAGAAACAAAATAGAACAAAATGAAACCTTTCTTATCCCTAAGCACCAGTTGGACCCTGAAACAAGATTTCATTATTTTTCTGCTTTTAACAGCTCTTGTTCCATTGCTGAATGACTGGTTCAATGTTTGCTGCTCACAGCTGAAGCAATAGAGTTTGCTTTCTATTGAGATGCTCTTCTTGCATCAAATTGATGCTTTGCTGACTTTTCCCATTCTGAAATTCAGATATGTGTAAATTATTTCCAACTCTATCCTGACCTGGTAGCAGTTTAGAGAGGTGAGTAATCTCAAGTCCTTCTTCTTTGCTTGGTGATCATGCAAGCCACATATTTTCTGTGTGATGCCTTCACCAACTCCACTCCTGCCTTGGTACACAAGCAAGGTTTGTAATTTATAGATGAAGGTGTTCAGCTGAAAGTTAATATCTGTGAAGGAGCCACTGGACAGCTATTCATCTTGGCACTGCCCAAGCATGCAGCTGGGCCTGGCTGGTCCAGCAACTTGACATTTTATTTTTATAGATGCTATGTAAATTGCCTGTCTAGTCCTCTTGCTTCTGGTTCACAAAGCAGTAAGGGCTCCTATTATTTGCATGACCAGATGCCTTAATAGCATTGGATGCATCTGCCTGGGTTTTATGTTCTTCCTTATTTCTCTGTGGGCCTCAGATCAGCTCTTGGGTATTGACCTAAAAAAAAAAATTATGGCTTCATCTGATTTTCACCCTTCCTACCCTCACGTCCTTGGTTCTGCAAGGAAGTGACTGCACAGAGGGATCTTCCCTGAAGAAGATTGACAGAAAATTAGTGTATTTCCAATGTGCCTATGACAAGCAGTTCCACAGATAACTCAAACCTGATGTGAAGAACTGTGCCTTTCTATTTTAAATCTGCTTTGTACTATCTTAATTCAATGCTTCCTGGTGCTTGTACTGGAAAAAAAAAAAAGTGAACATCTGATCATTACTCCCTCTTCCCATGTAATTTCTTCTTTTATGGGCCTCTGCTTTGTGATCTCTATGCATATAGCTATGGATGTATGATCTATGCTTTGCAAACTAAAGATTCCACTTAGTGTCTCTTTATCTGAAGGACTTTACCTAAGTTCCCCATATTTCATTTTTCTCTGTTGGGTTGCATGCAGGTTGTCTGATTAATAAAATAGTACAGAGTCTGCAGGTTTACACACACAAGTTTCATGTAATAGGCACTCCATCCCATGAGTGTGCATCTTGCACTGCAAAACATCCTTTTAACTATTAACATAAATAATCCAAAAACCACAGCAAATGCAGCCTGCACAAGAGATACTGTAAATACATTAATTACTGAGCTGTTTTGCTGATCCTGTTCTTGACAGTAGGTTTTTGTCTGGGAATTACTAGACGTGTGTGGCTGTGGCAGGGAGCTGTGCTGATGCTTTGCCAACCTTATTAATCTACAGTGATTTTGGGGATGTGAGGGGTTTTTTAAATGTGTTTGTTTTCAGATTTATTTATTTTTTTTTCTCCAAAATGATAGATGTAGAGCTAATCCCATAGGCTGATGGATGCTGGAGCAATGGAGTGAGAGTTGTTCATTTTGACAGACTTATTTTCAGCTACTGTTTTCCTGAACTCATACTTCAAAGCTGTCAATTACAAACTGCTTTGCTCAGAGAGCCCAGATGCAGTACTGTTGAGTCTGTATGCTCAAGCCATGCATAAGAAGTTGCAAGATGAGAAAAATGGTCCACAGATGAGCAGTGGCTTTGTGTGGTCAGCAGTTAAACCAATCTTTCACCAGCCAAGCTGAACTGAGATCATTCACAAAGGTAAACTATTATAAAAGAATGATTTGATGACAATGCTACAGATTACTGGTGGAAAAGGAGACTTGAGGATCACTTTTCTCTTCCTTCTAGGCTCTTCTTATTTACCACAAAGTGTTAATCAAAACAGCTTCAGTATCACTCTGGTTTTACATACCCCTTCCCTTCAGTGTCCACAATGTACATGGATTAAGGCAATGCTTGTACAGGCTGAGTGGTGGGAGAATGGCCAATGCAGAGCCTTCAGCATCAGTTTGGGGAAGGCATTACTGTATTACACTTTTGCATACAGAGTTTCAGAAGAACAGCCAAAGTCTTTCTGAAGTAAGGGAAATGTAGAGAATAGTTTTGTTGAGGTCAGGCCAAAATAATGAGAAGCTTTATTATCATGTTGTGCAAATAAGCTTTTGTACCATTTAATTCTGAAACGCTTTATTTTTTTTTGTTCATGTGAAAATTAATATTAAATTTGGAAGAGGATTTACATGACCTGACAAAGTTTGCCTATGGATGAATCAAAAGTTAAAGAAAAAAAGGTAGTTAATTATCACTTGTTGCCCATGAAACTTCATGACTGAATTGCCCTTTCCCCTCCCCTATTTCAGTTGTCACACTGCATTATCCTACTCTCTTGGCCAAGGATCACAACATGGTACCTATTCCAGCATGGCAGTGTGAGGATCCAGAGCAGGGTAGAGAAGGCAGTCTGCTACCAAGCAAGACCCTGTGCATGACTTCCAACTACAAACTCCTGGCTCCACCCCAGCACCAACCATTCTCCCCATTGTAACTGAGCTACTAAAGCATCTGATATCCAGTATCAGCATATGACCTGACATTTGGCATCCCACCCACTGGGACTTCAGGAAGCTGAGAGGCATTTCCAGCTTATTCTCATTCTCAAAAAAAAAAAGAAGTGCTAAAATCCAAGTAAGGATATTGCAGGGTTAGGGGAAATAGACAATAAAATGGCTGGTTTGGGGTCTGGAAATCTGGAGACAGGGTCATAACTTAATCATGAAGACAGGATGCATGAAGCATTTTGGAAGATCCCCCAGATGCATTGACATAAAAGCACTTAAAATGTTAATACACTTCTGTTTTCTACTTGTCAATGTGGCTTTACTAAAACCAACAGCACGGGGCGTGGATCTCCATCTGTACTGTATAATAAGGGGGTGTTGTACATTGGTCAAACATATGATTTATATCCAAAAGGAGAGAGATGCCACAGATCCTTGTGCTCTCAGAGACTCTAATTTATTGCCTAATTAAACACTTGCTGCCAAATTGTCCATCCTGTCATTTTTAATTCCTGATCTAATATTCCAGACAACAGAACACTTAAGGAGGCTACCTTCTACAACTGAGGCTTAAATGAAGAAAGATGTTAATGTGCATTTCCTAATCAAAGTCAATAGTCTATCAGGAGCAATTATTCTTTAGCAGGTCTGTTCTTCTGGCACCATGCAGTGTGTGTGAGTCTGACAAGTTCTGTTGACACCTTATCCCCTTGCTGTAGAAGCAGAAGGCAAGACCAGCTACTCAAAATGAAGTAAACCCCTAGGAAAGAAATCCAGGCAACAGGGGCAAGCAGAATGTGTTTCTGTTTACCCTAAAACTTGTTTTGCTTCGTTCAATGAGTCTGGTTGGTAACTAATTCCAAGGTGTCCCGAGGCAATGGAGATCTTTGGACATCATGTCTTAGGATACCAAGTTGTCCTGGTTCTATGCTAGTGGAGTTAGGTTCAGTTTGGCAAAAACTAAGGGTATGTTAGGATGAGGTGTGATGTCACTCACTCTGTGGAATCTGTTGATTTGCTGTTTGACTTCCTCAGATGTACATGCCAATATTGCAGACCACTGCATTTAATCAGCTCAGTCATACCTTTCCCAACAAATACACCCGGGGTTTGCTTTAGAAGGCAATGAAGACATTAATTCACCTGGAACATCCAAATTCATTTGCCTGATGCTTGAGTAAACCCTCACGGGACAGCTTTTCTTTCCTTTATTGCCAGCTTGTGCTGGAAGGCCAAGAAGCTTGGATCTTGCTCTGGAGTCCCTGGAGGAAGTAGAAATCCTTCTAGTACTCTGAGAAAAACTACCTTTCTTCAATTTTTCCACCCTTTGTGGGCTAACTGTATTTTTGTCTTCATCCTGCAGATGCAGCAGCTGGTAGAGGAATGCCTAAATTACTATGACTTCTAGGTTTCTTGTTATTTGTAGTAGAGAAATAGGGAATGCTGTAGGCACCAGATTTACTGACTGCTAAGTGATCAGTATTGAGAACTACACGTTTTCCCTTGGTATTTTTACCTAAACAGTGATCCAAGGATAGAAACAACAGATAATATTTATCTCTGTTCCTCTCACCACTGAAATGATGTTCCACAGTCTTACAAGGAACAGGATAATATGGATCTTAGAATACAGCCAGAGTGCATGAAAAAACTGTGAAAAGAAGTGTATTAGGACTTGTGATAGAAGACTAGCTAGAGGAAGCCACAAAGAAAGGAGGGGAGACAGAACTATAATGTTTTTCCCCTGTATAATAATGAAAAGTTTAGAGTTATTAGTTTAATTTATTTTCATTGTCCAGTGACAATTATTCTGTGCTAATAGATTATTTTCATTAAGGACTGCTGCAATAATTCATGTAAGTTTTAAGTATTAAAATGTGTAGAAATGAAAGTTGAATATCAAAAACTTAAAAGCATGAGCTAAAGAATTAAAATTTGGTAGCTGGAGATTAAAAATTCCTATCTCTAAGGTATGATTGTGAAAATTATTTCATGAGCCCATACAAGTGGATGCCCTATATAAAGCAGGAGGATAAGAATTGAAAGCTATAAAACTAGACTGATTTGGGCTCTGGATTTCTTAGCTTTAGCAAATTCTCAGTGAGGACTCCTTTTACACCATGTGTGTTTGTGGGCAAATCTTGAGCAGTCTTAGATGAAGGTCTTGGCTCAAGAAAAAGTCTCTTGTCAATCTCTTGGGAAGGAAAGCAGGTTTTATGGCAAAGCCATGTGGTGCCTGTGGATTCATACAAAATCCTGACTTAACTTCAAAGCCATTTGGGACAGCATCAGTTTGCCTCCCAGCAAGCACTGGCAGGGTGCAAGCAGGCAATTGAAGCTAACCTGACAAGTGGAGGAGAGCAGCTTTTTCAGCCTCAAACCCCATTCCTCTGCAATTACTGACAAGACAGCTCTGTGATTATTAAGATGATGGCTAAAACCCATTATGCCATGAAAATGCCATTCATTACACTCCACCAACTTCAATTTTATGCCTTGTTCTCAGAGGCACGATGTACCAGGGTGCATCTCTGTTGTGAAGAGCAAACAGTGCCATTACCTCCTGGGTAACAATGAGAAGAAAACTGAAATATGAAGTGCCATCATAGTAAATCGGTTGATTATTAGCCTGTATTTGCTAGTGCAGTTAGAGAGCTCAGCTCTGGACAAAACCAAAAACCACCAAAAAAAGAAAAACCAGGAGACACAGTTAGTGGCTCTATTTTCAGATGCATGCTGGCAGCCCTTGGTACCTGTGTAATTGTCAGTGGAGTCCCCATGGACCTCCAGCCCTGGACTTTGTTGGCAATAACTAGGCTCATCTGGAGGCAGAGGCTTGACTTTGATTTAGTAACTCTGGTTCAATTCTTTGTAAAATAAACAACAAAAAAAGCTGAAAAGAAGCTGCCTGTTTCCATCAGAAGGGGGTTTTTTGGGGACAAAGGGTATTTCTCACTGTGTACCTGGCACAATAAGCATTGCTCTCAGATGGCATCTTGCTTTAATAAAGTAATTAATGAAACAGTAACGATATTTCCTTTGTGCTAAGATCTGTGAGCAGGTTTCCCTGGCAACAGCCCATGCACAAGCTCCTTGCCTGTAGCAAATGTGAAGTTATTTGAATCATTTAAATTCTTTTAAAGGAAGAGGACTGGTGTTACTCAAATTAACTCAGATTTACTGCGAGACAGAAGTATACACAGGGGCAGTTACCTCAGGTCTGCTGATGCACAGAAACTTTTTACCCTGCATTAACTCACTGCTGTGTTTGAATTCTCCAAGCTACCATAGGAGCTTTTATGTCAGAAATACGTGTGTTTTCACTACATTTACTTTTTCTCTCTCTAGCCATTTTATCTGCCAACAGAAACCATGCCCATTTTACACTAGGATAGCAGTCTGCATCAGATCTTCATCTTTATAGTCCTGAGAGGGAAGGAGAACAGATTCTTGCCTGACTTCAGCAGCTATAATGAATGAGCAGACAATCCCCAGGCTTCATAAGAGGCAGAATAAACAGCAGGAGGAACTATGTGCTGTTTCATAATCTGCTTCTCTGAGAACTGGGGTCTCCCCTAGAAATTAAATCATAGTGACCACTGCTTTTCTGGGGTGGCACATGTCACAGTCCTAGGCATAAAGTGTGCTGAGTATAAGAAGTAGAGTTTGTTCAATTTGAATGTGTGGAGACAGAAAATAGCCAAAGAATTTGATATTTACAGATGACAAATGTGTGTACTAGTGGACCTGCCATTTTGACACAGTAGTAAAACCTCTATGCCTTTTTTTTTTTTTGCCTACTGCAAGGGCAAAGGAGGATGAGGCATGTAGGACCACATGCAGCATGTTCCTTTTTGGCTGCTGATCCCTGTGTGTCTCTTCTGCCAAAAAAGATGTTCCTCGGGAGCAGATGGTGAGGCAGTTCTAAAAGAGAAAGTTTGGGATGGGGAGAAGGATTCTAAACCCAAAGATTTTTATAATTTATTTGTTATATCACTGAGCACTTCCGTAGCCAAAGAGAGGCAAAGAAGCAAATGGCTTCTGGAGCAAATAGAAAGGTGTTAATTACAATGCAAATCTTTTAGGCATGTTCTTTATAATACAGGAGAAACTACTTCAGCAGATGAAGAGACAGAGAATATCAATAAGCACTTGATTTCCCTTCCACTGGGAAATTCTGCTGAGTTAATCTTTAAAAGGCTGCACTACCAATTTATAAGGAAAAAAAACCCTAAAACACAACAAGCAGCAAATACTTTCTTCCACTAGTTTTGTCCTTGCAATTCATCCAGAAACACAGGCTAGAAGTGTTGTTTGGCTATATATATAAGGCCTACAAGGACCTGATTCTTTGAGCTAACCCTACTGCAGGGATGTGAAACATATTGAACTAATTGGGATGGAACTAATTGAACTAATATTGAACTAATCAACTGGTCTGGGATGGAATATTAGACTTAGCCCATCTGTCAGCTGGTCTCTAAAACAAAAAAATGTGGGTTTAACACCTTAGCAACTTGGTGGAAGAAGGTTCTTGACCTCCCTTAAAAAGACATCCTCAGCTATGTACTGAATTTAAAGCCAAACTTATTAAAGAACATAGACTTTTGAGAATACCAGTTGATTCCCAGCCTGTGAGCCATAGATGTCTTACACCACTCTTGCTCCAATATTTTAGTTCAGATCACTCCTAGAGACAGGGAATTGAGCTAGAAGGAATGGAACCAAACCATTAGACTATGTCTTCACCCACACAAAGCCTGGAAATGTGGCCTACTCAATGGAGGCCTGAAGAAGGTCCATGTGGCAGGGTCCCTGAGAAAAGAGCCAGCTGATTTATTCAAAAGCTCCCACATTCTTTGCTGGTTTGCTTTTTTTTTTGTTGGTTTTTTTCAGGTCTAAAAATACTTTTCATATAAAAGAATTCAAACTACTTTTTGTGCTCAACACACAAATGGAAATCTCCCAGCAGTACACATTATTTCACTAAAATAAATATTGTTGCCTTTAATATTTAAAGAGATTTTTTGAACCAGCCACAGAGGATGAAAAATACAAGCCAGCAAAAGCACTCCTTGTGTCAGAGCCCTACAGAGGCGTATTTCAATTCTTCTGCTTTAATTTCTTTAGCTCTCAAGGAATTCCAAGGTCTCTGAAATGGCATGCTGGGCAGGGAAAACAGAGCTGTTGTCCTCAGGGCTTCTTTATTATTCACCATCACAGGAAATTTTTGTTCAGTGCAGTCTGAGGAACTGCATCACACACACCTCAAAGCTGCTGGATTAGCAAACACTCTACATCCACTGTGTCTGAAATCACAGTGGAAAATCAGCTAATCCTTATGGATGGACAGGAGACTTGGGATTTCCTTAATCCTATGTGTGCCACCTGAGCAGTTTGCAGAATCTGGGGGAGTTAATAGGAATTTTGCTATTGGCTTTATTGGGATGAGGAGAATCAGTAAGAGCAGAGACTCTTGTCCTTCACAGACTGATTTCAGATCAAGTTCCTTGTCTTAACCCTACCCCAGAGCTGCATGGCTGCTAATGCCAGACCCATCCCTGTGGTCATGTTTACCATGCAGTAAACAGCAAACCCATACTCCAAACATCTGATCCTCCAGGTGGATTCCCTGGGACACAGATTTTCTGCATGTCAAATCATACAGGTGGGTGATAAGCTTAGAAAATGTTGAAGTCATACACTTCTGTGCCAGCACTTGGACATCTCTGAATTCTGTGCTTCTGGATTAATAGTCTGAGATCTGATTTTTCTCCTGGAGTTAGCCCAATGTAACACTGGATGAATCTGATCCTTCCTGTGCACACCAGGCACAATCAAATACAATGCAAGCATCACAGCCAGTGGATTTAGGGCTGCATTGCAATGTCCCTTTCAAACAGAATTCAAATGCCTTTGCTTCCTCAGTCTGTTTCCCAATCATTGCATTTAATTGTAACAGTGATTATATATATTCTCCACATCTAGCAGCACAGTCCTTCCTAACAATCATTTTCTTCTGCTATCTCCCATGTAACTGGCAAATTTTTGAGCAGAAGAAGGATTGTCATAAAAAAGGCTCATCTGGGGACTGTTCTTCTTCCTTATTTTCTATGGACATGCACTCTCACAAAGTAGTACCAGTAGTCAGAGGAAAAAAAAAAAAGAGTTGAAACCCTCCTGGTAATGTTATCTACTCCAGCAGCCTGCCCTAGGGACAGGGTAGATTATGGGCAGTTTAGCCATTCTTTTATGCAAAATTCTCAGTTTTATCACATGGGGCCAACAGTGCCAAGAACACACTGAGGAAGACATTCCATGGAGATTTTTCACTCCCCAACTCCTTGCAGATGCTCCAGGCTACATCAGCCCTTGAATCATAGAATGTTAGGGGTTGGAAGGGACCTAGAAAGATCATCTAGTCCAACTCCCCTGCCAGAGCAGGGTCACCTAGACCAAGAAAGTCACACATACCCAGAATCCTTCTCTTGAACTGATCCCACCAGATAGAGGGTGGCTTTTTCCTGATCACTGATCTGTCTTGCTGCCCAAAACAAGGTCCAAACTTCCTTCTGGGAACAGCCCATCTTGTGCAAGTGCTTCAGTTTTGTGTGGAAATTGTTCAAGAGTGAGTTAGCTAGTCCAGATACAACAGTGCCAGGGACTGTTTGAGCAGTTTAGCAGAACAGATAATTAAGTTTGAGTGGTCAGCAGTGTCTCTGCCACTGTTTACTGCTAATATAGGCCCAGCTTTGGAATTTTCCTTACATGCTGAGCAGCCTGATCTTGGTCTGCACATCATCATGCTAGCATGCTGAGCACACCCATGTTAAGTGAATATGCAGTTAGGAAATGCTCAGCTTTGGTCACTTCTCAGCTACTTTAAGTTGGAAAACGTTCATTTTCAGTTCTGATCCCATTCTGCTGACATGGTTTCCCCATGGGACAAAGGAGAGGTGTGATTAACAAGGGTGTTATTTCTTTGGGCAGATCTGGCTGCCTCTGCCCCATATGATGCTACAACTTGGGATCTGAGCTGAGTGCATTGCAAAGGAGTATCCTCTGGTGCTGATGTGACTGGACACCTGGGTTCTTTGGGGATGGGGAGGTCCAGGCTGCAGCACTGGCACGCAGGGTGCGTGCTGAAGCATTTCTGAGTGCTTGCTGCATTCCTATTTATATAGCAGACATGCCCCTGTCTCCTTGCCATTTTTCAATCCTGCTGCCGCAAAATAACGCCAGAGAGGAGCTCAGCTGGTTATTAAGTATCTGCTTCCCAGCTTTGCTTTCCCAGCCTTCACCTTTCCTGCTAAGAGGGCCACTTTGCTCTTGGTGAAACGGTGCAATTAAATCTCCTCGACCATCTCCTTGCTGGCCTCTTGGTGGTAGTCTTAACACAGCATATTCACTAGCTGCTCTGGCTGCCTTTAACTAAAAGCTTCCATCTTCACCCTACTCTAGGAGAGCTAACGTTTTAAAGTAGAGATACTAAATATATACAAAGTTTATGGACGCCAAGTAACACTTTTAAAGGATTTTCCAGAGATACAGAAGCTGGGCGTCGCTGATCCGTGCTGACCTACTTCAAAGCTTCACCTGTTATGCAAAACAGGGTGCTGAGATCTGTCAGATATCCTGCAGCACAGATGTTTGCATCCAGTGAGGCAACGAAGGCAAAATGAATAGTAAGGTTGTCGTTTGCATACTTAGCAGTTTGCTTAGTGCCAGGAAAAAATGAAAAAAAAATACAAAGAAAAAAAGAAATTACCCTGCTGTCAGGAACATGCTGTAGTGAATAGCATGGCAGGTTTAATTCAGTGTCTAATGGAAACCCAAACAGCCAAGGAACATCCTAACAGAAGGAAACACTGCGTGGAGTCTGAAGAATTCAGAGTGCATGAGATTTGCTGGAGCCTTCTTGCAAACATCAGTCCTGTGTGTCAAAACATGGCTATGACCTATGTACTTATTTAGAAGCCCCCAAGAAGCATCAAGGTGAAAATAAAGGATGCTGTCAACTAGTGGTTAGAGTAAAAGTCTAAGTATGGGATCTAATCTTGTGGTAAAATAATCTTAACTTCTCCAAGCTCATCTTTTCATCACCAAGCAACCATTGGCAGATTAAACTGACCTCAAAGTTTGGGGCACTTCATTAGAATAAGTAGAATTATGCATTGCAAATGAAGTTACTCAAGCTGACTTAATCTCTTCACTGTGGGCCAGACATAACTAGCAAATAATTTGGTTATTTATTTGTTTTTGCCTGTTGTTGGTTTGTTTGTTTCTGGGTTGGGTTTTTTATTTGTGTGTTTCTGGGGTTTTTTCCCTAAATATTTGTTGAGGGATTTTGAGCCCGATTCATACCATGGATCTGTTCACAGATGGTGGCTGCCTTGGCCACTCAAACTACACACAGCTTCTGCTCTGCAGTGAGTTGAAGGAAGGCTTTTCTGAAGCAGAAAATAGTTACTAAGGAGATGATAATACCTAACCAATATATAAAAAGATATCTGCTAAATACATTTTATATACTATTTATTTATAGATATTTTTAATTTAGGCTGGAGGAATTCTTGCCAATTTCAAATCAAGTTGAGAAGATATGAAGCTGGATGGCCATCAATAGAGGGTTACTCTGACAATTGATTTGTTCCTTTAGTGAAGCTCTTCTCACAGGTCTTTGGTCTCTCCCTATATCTCAGAAATTCACTTTCTACAGGGGACAGCAGATGAGGACCAACAGCTTTTATACTGGTGTCAGGTGTCCTGAAATGTCAGATTCCCCAAGATTTCCCAAAGATACCACTTTGTTTTCCCATTTTGAGTTCTTGGGGAATAATATCACATAGGGTGTTTTTTCCCATTTACCCTGTGAAGATAGAGAGGGTGGAGATAAGAAAGGAATAAAGTCAGACCTGACTATGATGAGATAAAGACTTCATAAGTGAAGAATTAGAAGCAAACAGCATCACCATTATACTACAGAGTTATGTTCAACCCCTTCTCCTCTCCTACTAGCCCATGAGGCAATGGTTTAAATGAAGATAAGTGGTTCCTATATCCTTTGCCATTCTCCAAGACTACTAAAATGGAAAGTGTCCAACACCTGCTGCAAGCATATTAATAATCAGATGAAAAATTAATGCCTACAAATCCTCAGAGTTAACTCTCCCCTTCAGCTGTTCTCAATTAATAAGAAAGAAGAACGCTGCAGGAAGGGATCAGGCCCTAAATATCTGCCCTAGGTGGTCCCTTCAGAGACCATAATTGCAGGCAGGGTAATGATTAAGATATGGGAATTTTGCTGGCTCCCCACATGAAGTGTTGCTTGTGAAAACACTACCCCTGTCACTAGGAGAGTGATGAGGTGTGTTGCAGAAGGGCTGAAAAGACATCTTTCTTTGCCCATTGCAGGATAGGCCACCTTAGTGGCCCAAACAGCACATATGGGAGCCAGGAGACCAGGTTCCTGTCTTTAATTTTCACTGGCTGAGTCAGCTGTCATCCTATGTCTCTGCCTCAATTTCACTTACTGTAAATGTCTTGAGTAGGACATATTAGAACTGCTCTCTTTGAGGTTTTGCTTCCATTATTTATCATAATCTACAAAAAAAAAAAAAAAAAAAAAATCAATATTTTCACTCTTGTCCTGTTGGTGCTTTAATTCTTCAGCCCTTCTGAGTTCAGCCTTTAAACTTGCAGCCTTGGCTTGACACCCACCCACAGGGTGGCTGTGCTGACTCCAGGGAGGCTCAAGTACTGCTCCCCCCAGGTCTGTGTTGCAGTGGTCTCTTTCAACAGTGTAATCCCAAACACTCTGTTGAGATCCTTTTCCTATCTCCTCCCCTTTTTCTGACTCCATGCATGATGTTGCAAGGGAACTGGGCAACACCACTTTGGGAGTGGGGAAAGGCCTTTTTCACAATGGGATTGTGAGCAGTGTGGGGACAGAATGAAACCCAGGGACTTTGTTCATGTCCAGCTGAGCTGTTGTAGAAATGAAAAGCTGATTGCACTTTTTTTCCTTGCTCTATTTCCCTTCACTTTCTTCTGGAACCTTGGAGCTCAAGTAAATGGACACTGTTATGTGCTCCAGGTGATTTATGGTGGCAGAAGGGAAGCAAACTGCCCATTAAGGGTTACAATTGCTGGAATAACAGAACCAAAACATCTTGCACAGGCATCAGCTATCCCTCACTTAGTGGCAGTGGCAACATGCCCAAGTCCCTGCAGACTCCCACATCAGACAGCTTTCCTTCTCCAGGGGTGATAGAGGTTGTGGCACCAGGCAAGTCCTGAGCTGCCTTGCAATGCTGCTGACAGTCACCACATCCCATCTGGCCAGTGTTAATGGCAGTGAGCAGTTTCTTGCTGGATGGCTACTTTGCTGCCTGCAAGAGGGATGAGCTGTTCACAGTCAGTTCATTTATTCCTACAAAAATCCTCATATGAACTTGGTAAAGACAAGTGACTCTGTTTCTCTTCTGAAAAAGAAAAGAGGGATGTGTAGAAAAGCATTGCTCATATTTTGCTGGAATGCTGGCTGGGAAAGGTACTCTTGGAAGGATCTGTCTTCACTGGACACTCTTCAAGTATTGGCCATTTGGGTGAATGAAAAGCTTGCTGAAGCTGGGTACAGCTCTGCCAGCAAGGTAGAGCACATAATCATTGCAAAACTCTTTTATTATTCCTGTTGCTCCATTTGTCATTCGAGCTTGGCTTGCTATGGATTTCTGACTTGGAGGCTAGCTCTGGTGTGGACTCTAATATTTAGTGAGAGTTGAGCTCACTGTTTAATCTTTCCTACAATGCAGAAGCTAATAAGGACTTTTTCCTTTACCTGGCTGCATATTTTCATTAATTCTCTAAGACAGTATCTTTGAAATTTCCATCTACCCACCAAACTTGATTTATGGTCATCACCAGGTTAAAAAAAAAAAAAAGACATATTTATATGTAGAGGTGGAAGGCTCGTGTATTCAAATCCTGATGTATATAAAGGGAAAGAAAACTGTTTTCAACAGGTTACAAAGGAGGGAGGAAGGGGAAATACCCTTTTTAGGGAAAAAAAGAAATTTGGTCTGCAGCACAGCTGTCTAGGAACGTGGAGCCAAAGGCTTGTCCCAATTCACAAAGCCATGCTTCCTGAAATAGCTGCTGTGCTGCCTGAGCAGCAGGAACCTGTGGTGTTTGCTGCAGACACAGCCAAGCAGCACAGAGCAGGAAAGCCTTAAAGGAAGTTGATTTACCTGTGGCCATCTTCTTGGTGGCACCAAGAAGTTCCCTAACAGCCTCTTCTCAAGTTTTTCTACCTACCCTTGTCCAGCAAGGACAATGATGTCTCCCTAGATGCATTCTTAGAAGGATGTTGAGATGTCAAATTTCTATTAAACCCTTCTACTGAAGTATTATTTTCTAGCCTGGATTGTAAGGAGGCCTGTTTATGTGCACTGCAAATTTATTGTTCTTACTGAAATTGTGTTGTGTGGGCTTGTACACATTGTGTTGGTGAGCATGAATTAAGTAAGCTCAGCAGCTTCTAAAGTATGCATTTCATGATCCTAGTTCTGAGCTGCCTATTTGTAAAGCAAAAGAGAAATTTTCTTAGCCAGTTATTAACAAAAAAAAAAAAAGAAAGAAAAGAACAAAACAAAATATTCAACATTATCTCTGTTCAGTGATCAGCAAAGAAATCTTAGCGAGGATAAACCTTCCTTTTATGTTTGGTCTACTGCACTCGTTTTATCTATATATATGTACCTATTACCATCTAATTATAATCCATTAAATCACCTTCTCTGGTGTTTCTCATTGAGGGAACTAAACCAGTTAATCTGCAAGTGATAACTGTTGAGAATACCAATCATTGTTTTAATGGAAGATGTTCCCTGACTTGGAAAACAGAAAGATGGTCACACTTATGGAATTCACTGGCTTCTATACCACATTAATTCCTCCACTCTTTTCTCCAGAAAGAGAAGGATGAGTCCTTCCAAAATCCTGGCAAGAAATACTTCAGCAGAGAGATTCCTAAAAACTGCTAATCCTAAGAGAGACAACTTTTCTAAACCAATGGTAAAGAAGGTTTTAAAGTGACCCAGCTCCAGCATGAAAGATTGAATGCAACTTGCCTCAAAAAACTAGGTAATGCATTTACCTTTAGGCTTTAGTAGGACATCACTTCCAAGTTTACCAAATCTTTCAGGTGCTTGCATATCAGGGCATAGTGACAAGATGTATTTCTGCCCTTACAGTATAAAGGGTCTCTGTGATCCAGTGAGATTCAGTGTGAAGGATCTCCTCTGCTTGAGCCAGACCATGGAAAAGGAAGGGAAATTATTCATTTGAGAAGGCTGGTTGGGTACAGGACTGCAGTGGCACCAACCAGATGGGTGATGTTGGATACAGGAGATCTGTGGTCATTGGTGGAGAAGCAGACACTCATATTAATGTATCTCCCACTTAATATCCAGTAAAGAATAAGGGTGAAGTCTATTTAATCCTTTCTGCAGTAAATGTGTGTGTGTGTGTGTGTGTGTGTGTGTGTGTGTGTGTAATATATTCACCTTTTCAGAGGCTGTTATGAGGTGCACCCACCCCTGGATGCCAGGCTTAGATATGTGCTGAAAACCCCCACTTTTTAAAGGCTAATGGCTCCTAATTATTGGAGTCTGGTATTTAGGATGATGTTTAGATGGTATCTCCTGAAGATAATCTCTAGTCCCTCAACTCCCTCATAATACTGTGTTGTTTCCTCTGCCTGTTTAGTTTTTCTCTTGGGTCAAGAAAGGTCTCCTATGAGGAGCTGGGGCTGTATCTCTGCAGTGCTCATGGTCATAGAGCAGAGCAAGCCATAGCAGGGGGGAAGAAAAAATAAGCAAAACAAAGCAGCAGCATCTTTAGTCTTGGCAAAACCTGCAAGGACAGGATTAGATCTGTGCTAAATAATTCAGGCCTGGGTCCAGCTGTCTCTCATGTGCTGCTTTAGCAGAGTGGTTCTTCTTGGCTATTCTAGAGATACAGCTTTTAGGTAGCATGCTAATCATAATCAAGTTTTATAATGTCAGCAGTGAGCAAAATTCATACAAATTTTTTTTTGTGCTTGGGTTTGAGGCATTACCAACCTGCTCATTAGCTATTGTCATTGTCTTCTAACTGGGTTTTTCTGGGGACTGTTTCTTCAACCACTGATAAATCTCTTTATAGTAGATAATCAGTGATTTCTGGGATGCATGTGTTTCCTATTCTCCACTTTGCACAACGCCAGTCATGATAAATAGTTACAGCAATTTGTCCATGTGATGCATGCACAGATAAACTGGCCTGCCCTTCAGGACAGACAGGGAAAGAGTGTGTAAATTAAAGGAAACTCTGAAGTTACCTGTAAACTCAAAGAGATGCAATAATCATCTACTAAAAGTACATGTGCTATTTGTGCCAGGAAATTGTCAGTCAGCAGGGACTGGTGGTGGGTTCATGTGTGAGAGTGCTGTTATGTACTCTGCTCTTTTTATAGCTGAGATCAATAAGCTGATTGAGCTGAGCTGAATCGATCCCTCTGAGTTTTATTTACAATTACCCTTCAATGGTTAATACAGTAGTGCTCTATAACTGAACACACCACAGCAATTCTTTCGGAGGCAATATATCTTCAGGTCAGCCTGAATCCTGCTGAAATCAGTGTGTTCATAGCAGTGGAGCTGTGCTTGAGCCCTCTGCTAAGGGGGGACCTCTGCAAGGACTTTGCAGCTTGATGAAAGGTAGTAACAAAGGCTGGTTTTAGTCAAAGGAGGACACACAATGTTCCCTCATTAATGGATGAGGAAAGAGCCTTCTGCAGAGGGCAAGGCAGTGCAAGGGTAATTTTCTGAAGGGACTTCCATTTGTTACTGGGTGAACCTAAGAAAAATCTGCTGTGCCCAAGCTTAGCCTTCTGTGAACACCTTTCCTAGTGGATAGCCTCTCCTTAACAAACAGCCTCACCTCTCTTGCCAGCAATGCCTACCCTGTTTGCCTGAAGCCACCTACAGCAGTGATGATGTTCCAGCAGTTAGGGATGAGAACTGCTGGAGAGAAAAAGAGAGCAAGAGATTGCAAGGGAGTGTACAATTCTTCCACAGAAGCCGTCGAGGATGTTTCTGGGAACAGGTTGTTAATCTTCCCATTACAAAACTCTCTTTAAAACGGTCCTAGTGCAACCTTTTTAATTAAAATGCTAGACTAGCAATATTCCAAAAATGCAAAATTTGATTCTGATCTCAGTTCTGTGCATATAAATCTGGGTTATGTTCACAGGTCTCAGTTCCATAAATGTATGCTACTGAAGATGAGACACTTGCCTATGTTCTCTAGATATGCAAAGAAGATTATAGCATGAAAAAAGTTAATTAGTATACACCTACTTTTGAGAAGCCTCAAATCTCTGTAAATTTGAATCAGTTTATTCACACAGTATAAATGCCAGAGGAAGAACAGCATCGAGACATCAGGGATCAGAACCAGAAGGTTCTTGTTTCACAGAGAAATTCAGGCTAATGAAAATCAGAGACAAACCTCCTCATGCTTCCAGCTGGACTCATGATCCCTCATCTGGAGACTTTAAGCACCTTGCCAAATACAACTTGTAAACCAGTGACAGCCAAGAACAGACTCCGAGGGCCTAAACACTACATCTTTTGCCATTAAATCTGATGTCTTGCAGCAAAAGTGAAACTGTTCTTTATTTTCAAAGAGTGAAATACAGATAAATCAAAAGGAATCCAATGCTCAGTGGGCAAGTCCCTGGTAAAGTCCATTTAAGTCAACACAGCAAGTGGCCCAGAGTGGCCAACATCTCTTGGCAACTGTGAGGTCAACACCAATCACCCTTTAGTGTCCTTGTATAGCAGAGGCCTAAGAGCCAACTAACCTTGTTCAAAGTCCTGATGAATTCAGTGAGGAAAAAAAAATCCCACAAAGGAGCAGTTTCCCTTCAAGTTCTAGAAAACCAAGAATCCTTCATGGAAATGTGTGAACTGCATTAATTTTGACAGGTTACTTATAAATATGACAATATCATAGATACATTTCACTTTAATTTCATCATACCACATAATATTTGGAACTACAAAATAAGGGCTAGAGAGCAGCAGCTTTTTTTTTTTTTAAATAGTTGAAGTTTTACAGTTTGCTTTCATTTTTGCATGTAAACAGATGGCAACTTTCGCTCTTATAATTCTTCAATCACAAAAACATGATTGATTCTCTAGTTGTTAGGGCATTTACTTCTTATGTGAAGAATTTAAGTTCAGATACCTGCTTTGAATCAAATAAGGCATGTTCTTGAACCTGTGTCTCTTTCTGTGCTAACCTCTAAGCTATCATTTTTAAAAATGCTATTGATTTTCATTTTTTTCCCCCCTAAGCTGTCATCCATCTCTATTTAAATTCTGTCCTGTGCTCAAGAAACCTTTCTTGAGAAAAGTTTAACTGAATGCTGTCATATTCAACCTCAAATTTCAATACTGGCTTTTTCTGATTGGAGCATTCTGCTTTGATGAATTGGCATGATCATGTAGACCTCTCACTCTAATAAAAAAAAGAGCAAAAACCTGGCTAACTCTATCCCTCTTTTCTTTTCTGAATGGTCACAAAATTACTGTCTTCAGTAAAAAAAATAACAAACATGACAATTATCTTGGAGTGCTTCTGGACATAACAATTATCTAGGAGTGCTTTTGGACAACAAGTGTGCTCTAATCTGTAATTTGGTCTACTTTCTAAACTAATTCCCTAATTCAGGAGCTGAAACAAAAAGGGAAGTGGAAAGAGCAGAAGTATGAAAATCTACAGTGTGACTTTTTCTTTACACACACTACAGCAGTTTCTTTACTGCCTTTTTTTTTTAATCAAATTAAATATCTGATATTTAAGATTTAGCAATACAGCAATTCTTACGTCTGATGTTATTGCAACTATTGTTTGTCCTGCTGATGTTATTCCAATATCCATCTACTGTTTTTCTAGTCTCAGTAACTACTGAATTTTCAATTTTTATTGGGTAGGTGTGTGCCTGTAGTGACACTTTTGCAGCAAAGTATCAGGAATTTACCTCAGCTCTTCCTTCCCAATATACTGGGAACCATTAACATAAATTTAGGTTATGCTGTTTGTTTGGGTTTTTTTTCCTATCTGCTGTCTGTTTAATAGCTTTATTTCTAATCATGAGAACTAGAAATGTTTTCCCATTACTGAAAGAAAACTGAGATTCTAATATAGTAATTTTCTTCATGGGAACTGGAGATTTATGCAAATAATAAAGCCAAAGCCAAATAAAAATTCACCAACAATGGTTTCTTTACTGAGTTGGGATAGCTGCTAAAGCTTCAAGAATCTTTTCTGAACTACAAGGAATTCCCCAATATGTTCAAGATGTTCCCTTTCTAAAAGAACTTGCTCTCTCCCTGATGTCTTTTAAATTGTCTAGAAATTGGACCTATTGAGGAAGTCCTTTAGAAAGCTTTCATTTAGACCACAGGAACATTATTCTCTGGCTTCCATCTGCACCTACTGAAGAAGCTCAAGTCTTCAAGCTGCCCCTTCCCAGAGCTTTCCATCTCCTTTTTACTGCCAGATGTGATGCTTGAGTGTGATTTCTAATCCTTTTCTGTCAATGTGAGCCATGTTAGGAAAGATCTGTTAGCTACATGCTTTAAATCAGTGTTTGTTTGGGGTTTTTTTAATCTAAATTTGTGAAGGAACGGTCAAGAGCACCACTCACTTGGCAAGGGGTGGTTGGGACAGTGTCCTACAGTCTTTGTGATACCACAAAAAGGCACAGAACTATGAAATAAATTAAAATTTCATTGTAATTTAGAGCTCACTGAGTGGTTATAACTGAATTTGTTCTGATACAGGGCTAAATATCACTGCTGAAACCCCTTTCTTTCCTATTCACTAACTACAATTAAAATAAAAAATAAAATGAGGGTTTGGATGCTGATGGTCCAGGCTGCAAACCAGAACAAGGTGGAGTGCAGGAGACACAGCTATGGTCTGCATCTTTTATCAAATCCAGGCTCTTGTTCTATGCTGTTCTTAGAGCACCAGCAATGAGGAAATTTGACCAGATGAAGCTTCTGTAGGCGTGATAACTCTATGTTTGCCCTCTGAGACCACTCACTGGAAAGCACTAGATGTGTTTATTCTATTTTAAATCAATGAGAAAAAGATTTTCTAAGCATTAAAATAGTGGAAAAAAAAAAATCTATGTAAAATATAATGTACTCACCTCCATTTCAAGCCCTTCAGGACATGGCCTGCTTTTCATGCCTGTGATGCTACCTTCAGCTTTGAACGTTGCAATAAAGTCTGTATGTTGGATGCTGGCACAGTCAGCTTGAGAGACTGATCAAGCTTATTTGCCTCCTGCTTAGAAACCTATCAAAAATGCCAAGAATTAAACTACAGGATTAGGAAGCCTGCCATTTCTAAGATTTGTGGCACTAGCAATTGACTTAATGCCTTGGCGGGGAACAGGCTGTGCATGGATTCACTCATGTGGCTTCTCTAATTGTTTGTCAGGGAAAGGATTGCCTCAGAGCCTTGTGAAAACTGGATAGAGCAGCACAGTGGACCTGAGCTTTACATGCAGACTCAGGAACACTTTTAACAGCTGTCATTGATCACTGGATGCTTCTCATACCTATGGTATTGCACAAAAATCAACTTATTAGCCCTCACACCACATTCATAACACTTATTTAACTACAAGTTGGGGGAACCCATTTCCAGAGGTAGGGAAGCAGAGAAGTGCAGGGTGAGGAGGTCATAGGCTTAGCTGACAGACCCCTGCCCTTGATCCTGCCATCATCCCCAGTCCTGGGCTGGGGGTTTAACTGACATTAAAGAATACAGACAGGATACTCCCTGGGAGTTTTTCCCAGCAGCACTATGGAGGTTCTTTGGTCAACGTGTCTAGGAGGACTCTGGCTAGGTGGAGTTTGACATGTTCACTTCTACAACCTGTCTTCTGAACTCATGCTTCCCATAGACAGACCAGCCTTACTCTTAACTAAGATATAAGCAGGACTTGTTAAGAATGGACATTTTTCCTACAGTTCTTCAGAGAAACTTTTATGAAGAACTGACAACCACAGTATGTGTTTGATAGGACTTGGGCAATCTACTGAAAAAGAGGGAGGCAATTGATTTGAGGAGTTTATTCTGCTCTGTCAGTCAGCCCTGTTAAGGCCACATCTAATGCTGTTGGGCTTAGAAGATGATGGCTTGCCCCTAAAGCTATGCAAAGACATTGATGAAACTGAGCAACAAGACACCACCACAAGTATGGATCTGGCTGCTGTAACACTTCAGATACAGGCTTCATCCCACCACTCCTAAAAAGGACAGTGTGCTTCTCTCTAGGGAGCTATCTGACAAATAAGTAATTTTTGATCAGCTTGGTTTGACCTCACACGTTCAACTGTACAGCAGAAAGTTAGTGTAGTCCCACTGCAATGTTAGTTTACACCAACAGTGGTACAGCCTTTTGCATGTCCTCAGGGAGAGATTTCTTCAAGGATAATAGGGTTCCCTACTCCCAAGGTTATTGTGAGATAGAAGTCACTGATAATAAAATTCCTTGAAACTGTGGGGTGGAATACACAATGTCTAATTATATACTATCTCTTATACCTTATATCCATTCTGTCTTGACTTGACACTTTTTACTTTTTCCAGAGAAAGGAAAAGCTGAAGAACGAGCCGAAGAGTGGGTTTGGGGTAGGAGACTAGGAAAATCAGATCAAAGTGAAGCAGAGGTGGATTTAATAAATTATTTCAGTGAAAACCACAGCAGGAAAGTCTGCTTGGTGATATATGTGCCCACCATAGCCAGACCTCCCTGTATGGAACTGGAGATACACAAATCAATTTCTATTAATTTAATCTCTTTCTTGCAGAAAATTGAACAACAGCAGAGTCAAAATGATACAAACTACAAAGAAGGCCTGAACAAATGTCTGCTGAACTGAGCACCACTGAGAGTTTTTCTTTCTTCTTGGCTACACTGTGTGATATTTTTCTCCATGTTTTCTGCTCCGATTAAGAACACTTTCATCTTCTGGGATGCTAGTAGTGCGTGGGCCTGTACAAAAGCATGCACACAAATGAAGACTAAAGCTTCACCTCTGTTCAGAGGCACTGGCAATTTACCATCAATCTTGTTTCTGTATAACATAGAGAGGGACGAGAAGGATGGATCTTTTCAGTGATTCAGGGCAGATGCTTTCAATGCTCAAGTTAAAAGAAAGGCAAGGAGATGAAAAATCTAGATTAAAAAAAAGCTGACATAAAATAAAGATAAAATTTAGGCATCAAATACTCTAAGTTACAGCATCATTGCAGAGCTTCTGTCATGTGACAATGTGTAAAGCTAAATAAGCACCTGAAATTTTAATGTATAGGCACTAAAACATATTATTGACTCTACTATGTGCCTCATCCATCTGCTTATACTCATGACAAATGAGATCTCAAGAACAAGTGTTTTGCACTTTCACCTTGTGAGGGGGCTGTCCTGTCCTTGGTAGTCACCGAGTTAACTACAAAAAAACCCACCCCAGGCTTCTCTGGAAAGCACTCCTAAGCATCTGCCTTTAGAGTGCCTGCCCACGAAGCAGAAAAAACAGTTTCCACCCTCTCTCCAGCCTCCCAGGGGAGTACCTTCCCAATGTTATAATTTAATTACTTGCCTCTTAGACACAGCTGATTAAGAAGATACTAGATTGTTTATACAAATTCCCAAGTTGCCAAGAGCTTCTTGTATGCTTCCCTTTCAGAAGGCTAACATCGATGACTGCCAAAGGCACAGTTACACATCTCTGAACAAAGATCACAACGTGACCTATACGACAGGGAAAAGCACTGCACAGCACCTACATGGAACAGGAGATGAGCCACTGGTTTAGTGTTCCCAGTCTTACAGTGTTAATGAGACCAGCTCTGGAAGTGACCCACAAACAGGGTTTTAGTCTCTATAGAACTGAGGAATGGAGAGCTTTGTAGTATATTGGTGGCAGGTATGATAGGGAAGACTTAAGGCATTCCAATTACATTTCTTTTTTCCTTAAAACCAACCAAATAAACCCAAAACCCCCAAGATCATTCTAGAAACACAATTCTCTCATCATATTAACTAGTGAAGGGGAGGGTGCTTTTCTAGATGTACATATCCCTTCCAAAGGACTATTATTATTCCTGCAGGTCTTTTTCTCTGCACAATTTCAGGCCCTGTTTCCTAACAACTTTCTCATAAGCATTCAAACCCCTTTAATTTTAGTTTCAAAGTCCATCAAGTCCAAGAGTCACTGATGCTGTACCAGCATGCTAATATGCATGGTTGGGGTGGTTTTGTCTACCACAGAGCCTTCATGTCATAGTTTGTTTGACATCAAATCACTGCAATGAAAGAAGAATGTTCTTGGAGATTATCACAGGATTTAGCCCTAGGAAATATTGATTCAATTTCCACCTTAGTCACATATTCAGCAAACCCATCACACATGTTCTGATCTGTCTGGAATCAAATTCACTGTCAGAAGGACAATGAAATCTGCAGGTCTCAGTTCTTTATTTGTATAATGAAATGGTCATGATATCCTAGTCCCTTGGGGAGTTTGAGGATTATTCACTTTAACACACAGAATACCCCATTGGGTATTATATAAGAATCTAGAGGGAAAGACTAATCATACATGAGGTAAACAAGTAGCAAATGGATTATACAAGAGTAATTCCATGTGCAGCATAGTCTAATAAATTTAATATTTGAGTGATGACAAATAGAGAGCCTTTGGGGATGAGAGTACTGGAAACAAGGAAACGGTGAAGAGATTTCTGGGAGGTGACAAATAAACCAAAATGAGGTCTATTTTTGCTCCTTACCCCCTGCTCTTACATTTAAGATTTTGCTTTCAGGTGCTGAATAGTAAGTGATACAGACAGAAAGAAAATCCATCTGTCTCTGTGCCAGGTTTCATTAAATGCTGGCCACAGAAGTAAATAGAGGCATAAATAAGGCAGAATGATAAATTAAATACACAGCACTGAATAAGAGAAATGACATTTTATCTTAGGCAACATCACAGGAGGTAGTTTCCTGTCTGGAGTGATAATGAGAGCACTGACATCTTGACTTCAAATGTTTCCATGAAGACAAAAATCCCACTGGTTGACTGGTAGAGGGAGGAAGAGATTTCATGGAGTCAGAGACCAACCACTATGAGACTAAGGGGGACTTTGTAATGGAGGGATGCAAACAAAACCTGTGGATGCCAGAAAGCTCACATGCATGAGTTCTGTGGGCATGGAAGGAGAGGAGTCTGCAACATTCCTTGCTGCCATGCCATGTTCCAATTCTTGAAAATAAGAAATGCCTTACAGACCTTCCTAGGAGGTTCTCATCATGTAAAAATAAGGGGAGACTTGGAGAAATTGAACACAGTAGTAGCATAATTGCATTAAATCCTCCAGAAAGACAGGATTATGACAGGCTTCTGTCTACTCTTCAGCCACTACAATCAAATGATGTAGCTATAACCACACAGTGTGAAGGACACATCCAAGAAGGAGCTTTTCCTTTGTTGGTTCCCAGCCCCTACCCGAGTTCCTTTGGTCCAGACTTCAGGACACTGCAAGTTACTCCACTATTACAACCAACCATTTCTCAAAGCACAAAGTGAAGAGGTTAAGCTCTGCTCCTACTTGAAGAAGACCAGGTCTTCTAGCATGGACAAGGCTGGATGTGAAAATGGCCATGCAAGAACACTTCACAGAAGCAATATAAACTCCCTCTCTTGCACTCTCTGCAGAATGCTGCCATGTGAACATCAGAATTCTCTTCTATTAAAAGGTAGAGACATCAAGGTTTGGTTTTGTTCTGTATTAAAAGGATCACCAGTGGAAATCTTGGAGGGAAAGGACAGTTTGCCAAGAAAATACCAGTTCCTTTCAACTTTCAAAACTTAGATAGGACAGGAGAGACTTCAAATTCAGCCTGAGTTTAAACAGCTAAGCTGCTGACTAACCTGGGAGGTATTTAGGTTCATCTTCCAGAAAATAAATCTATGAAACAGATAAACCTTCTCTATTTCTATTTAATTAAAACATACCTAGTTGAAAAAAAAATACAAACCTACCTTAAAGAATTTGGTGTTGCTCTTGAAGCAGAAACTACTAGAGCCATAGGTAGAACCTAGAGAAGGCAAAGGACTGTGTTGCTCTGTATTCCCCCCCTGCTCTTTTAGAGTTACCTTCCCCACCCAAATTCAGTTGTTTACCTCAGTGATTGCTAATGCATCTCACTTGCTCTTAATTGAGTAGGGGTGGAGGCCAGGGTGCCTTTGCTGCAGGTGATCATGGGTAGTGTGATGTGTCTCTCACTGAGGGATAGGCATCCACAAGCCATCTGGGTCTTTAAGAAGCTCCCCTACTGACTGTGTAGCTTTAAGTATCCTAAGGGTTTCCAGCAAGTCTATGCTGCCTGCTGAGACATCTCTGAGCACAGAAGGAAACATGCACTACCTGATGAGAGACATGAATAATGCAAAAAAAAGGTAAAATTCTTTCAGTTCTGCCTTAACCTACTGTCTCTATTTGGAATATCTGGCTTTTAATGTGTGTGATAGATACCCAGTGATGCGTTTATTTTGATCAAGACATTATGGCATCAATTGCCACTGACAAAGTGTGCTTCTGTTAATGAGATCATTTGGGCCAGTGATTGGAGAAATGACAACTGTGAATTCATTGGTAGGTTGTTCAGGTATTTCCTGCTTTGTGTTCTGCCTCCAGTCACTAAGTCAAAGTAAATATCCATCGAGTCAGTAACAATTTTTCTCTGACTTTCCCATCAAAATCACTGTGTGTTTGCATTGGAGAACATGGTATCAAACAAGAGATAAGCCAGGGGAAAAAAAATGTGCATCATCCCTTGACTTTCTCTTTGTGCCATGAGGAATAAATGAACTTGAAATAGTGACTTTGACTCAGATGCTGATAAAACTCCCGGTCATTATTCTACCTTTCCAAAGGATAAGGGAAGTCATGGGAAATTTAAAGCTAGGAGGAGATAATTCCCCATTATCTTACTCCTGTATAGGTTACAGGCCAATTGAGAGTGAGAACAGCTTGGATTGTAATTTAGAGTTGCTCTAAATTATGTGAACACCCATCAGAAAACTCACCAGCAACTGAAAATGAGACTGAAATGGAAATGCTAGTGCAACTCTGATTACAATGTTTGCATCAAGAAAAGTGCCAGGAGAAGGATTAAGTTAGTAAATGGTTTGACTCTTGAAGTTAAACCCTTGGAAATCCATTCTGCTTTTTTAATGTTCACATTGTTACAACATCAGAACAACTCCTAGGAGTGTATTAAGCAATATGGCTAAGTATGAATAACATCTGCAGTGTTAGCTTCCTTCTTTCTACTGTCCTTTTCCAAGAAGAATTGTATGGGTAGCACAGAATTTCCTTTAGGCTAAATTGATTTTCTTCTATCTTTACGTAGAAAGTCTGTACTTGGAGAGGTCAGTAAGACACGAGGGTGCTTGTGTCATGGTGGAGATCATTCTGCAGTCTTTGACGAGCTGTTCTGAAACCTCAGATTATATTTACATGAGTTAGATTCACCCTGTCTTCACCTCACACCATCCCAAGCCAGCAGTCTGGACATCTGGTGCCTGAGGATCAATAATTTTGAAAGGAAAGACAAATAACTTTAGTACAACATGACAGATATTAAGGGTCTGATGTTAGTAGCTCAGCACCAGGGTAGATTGATCCCATTTCTGCCTGTATGCTCTTCCCCTTAGGCAGAAATACCCTTTTAGCTCCTACATGGTGATACCTTAAGCATCTAGTACTGTGCTCCCTTTTATCATGGATTTGTTGCAATTTTAGCTATGAAGGTGAAGATCCAGAAATATGACAGCCTTTGGTATAATTCAGTATTATGAAAGTGATCATATCACAATAATAATAACAATAATAAAAATAATACTTTGATAATTCTGTTATATACAGAATAAATGCTGCTGAATCTTCCAGTCCATTTTCATTTCTTGCCTTTTTTCTCCAGGACTTCACAACATTAGTCTTGGGACTGAGCACTTAGCTGCTAGTGAGTGAGGAAAGTTAGAGTGGAATCATCACCCTTCCTCTTTGTGAGCAGAGAAAAACAAGGTTTTATACTCCTACTTTAAAATCTCATCTGGTGAATAAAGTTCCTAAATCTAATACATCTTTTGGAGTCCCCTGTGCTCAAGTTCTCAAATGAGCAATCATGTTGCATTGTACTCCAATAAGGAGGGACTGACAAAAAGACAGCTCTGTGTCTGGTGAATGTTCAAGTCAAATGGGTAATAATTGCAGACAAGTAAAGACTGTTATTATTTGCATTTAGAAGACACCTGACCAGGACAGGGATCTGCCATTTTAAGTAAGTCAGAAATTAATAAGTTTTCATTTTCTGCACATGTGTATTTGGAATGTAGACAAAGACACAGAGAAGTGGTGAGATATTCCCACAGTTTGGCCTTGGGAAGCAGTGGTGGATTAGGAGAAGTTGGGTGACCTGCTTACATATGTGCCCATCATTACATCTGAGGGGACTCTCAGACTTGGTCTTCAGGTATTTCTTCCACCCCTGAACTGCTGAGGGATGTGCTGTATTTGAACAGAGCAAAAAAATACTTGTTTTTGCAATGAGTCATGAACTAAACTCACACCTTCTCCTTAATATCCTCCTTCCCAGGAGCCTTTGAGGTTACTGCTTTGGTTTCTAGTGAAGGTGGGAGCCTTGTATTTCTTAGTTTGAGCCACAGATTAAACAGGTCTGGACCATTAAAGCACCTCATCATTCTCACAGCCCTCATTATCTGTCCTTTTGCCTTAGAAACTTAATAAATGAATGTGATCGTGGGTGAAAGCTCCTTCACAGGGTTCAGGCTAGTTCTCTAGTAGAGTGAGGGAAGGGGTCTTCCTGGACATCCTTGTGACACCAGTGACATTGTTACACACAGAGCAAGGATTTTACCAGCCCTGAAATAACCCTGCTCAAGTACTGCTCAATAAACCCTGAGAGCAGCAGTGGTGCTGAGGAGGGTGATGCAGGGAGAGGTGTTTAGTCTGAACAGCACAGTTCTTAGGCCCCACATCTTTCTTTTCTTTTTGTTCAGGGTGGTAACTACAAACTAAGCTTTGATGATATGTTCATTTGTAATGTAAGAGGATGAGGGTGAAATTCTGTTGACTTCTGGAGATAAAAGTCCTTGAGGGAGAATGAATCAGCCCTCCAAAGGTGCTGTCTACACATCAAAGTGAAGCTATCATTGCTTTAGCCAGAGGTGCTCCATCTGCATTTGTGGCAGACAGGAGGCAGCCTGAAAATTTTGCAGCAGGATAAGGTTTCCTAAATTACAAGAAAGCCTGGGGAATCCTTAAAGTCTGCTGAGAAGCTTCAGTGAAATTTATACCCAGAAAAGCCTTGCATGTCAGTGGAGGAAGATGTTTAGGGAGGCTGTCAATTCTGAATAGTAACACTCAGATGGGAGAAGTGTTGTTGGATCATGACCTTGGCTCCCAATACACTGGTGTCCCACAGAGAAATCCAAAGTGGCAGCTAGAAGAGGAGACAGTATAATCTCACTTCACCTTTTATTGGTTTTTATGTTTCTCTGTTTGTTTCCAATTTTGCTGTCATGTTCTTAAAGCTTTTTTTTCTTGGCAGAGATAAATCTCTTATCTTCCTTATGTTTGTCTGCTGTCAGAAGCAATCTCAGGTGAATCTGACAAGCTCAAGGCCCCTCGATTTCCCCAGAAACTAGAAAAAAAAATCCCAACAGAACAAACCCTCAACAGAGGCCTCTGATAGGATATGTTTGAGGATTGACAAATCTGAAGGAGGAATTTTCACTTGAGCATAAACCACTGGCTCTTACAGACGGGCAAGACTGCTCTCATTTCCAAATAGACACATCTCTAACCAAAAAATGATGTCCAGATAAGAAAAAAAAATAAAAGTTCAGGAAAAGGACAACCAGGAAACTATTTGTTTTTCTCAAGCAGAAATAGGGCCACCATGGCCCTGTCAAGGCCATGGATTGATACCACCTTTTATTTGAAATACAATTCTGGTTTTAAGCTTTAAAGTGTGAACGATATTGTCTGTCAGAGATAATATCAAAGATGTGACTTTGAGCCCTATATTCCCAGAGCCACTGGGAATGGAAAAGAGAGAGGAAAAGGGAAAGGTTTGTCCTGCTGTTAAGAAAAATCATGTCAATGGCTTCTTTCTACATCTACTTTGAATATAAGAGCATATATCTACACATGTGGGAACAGAGATAACTGCAGTAATTTGGGCAATACCATCTGAGACTTCCAAAAATTAGTGTCATGAAACCATCAGCTACACTAATAATATCAAGCCTCTCAAGAGATGAGGTGGGGAAAGGAGTCAGAGGTTTCAGACATGTAGGGTCATGGAAGGGTCATTATTTCTCTTTCTGCATCCCCTCCTGCACTAATTGCACAGCTTGTGTCCACCTTTAGGGAATTGGGGCTTGTCCCTGGGGACTTCATAAAATGACTGAGGCTCCAGAAAAGGATGGTATTAGGGATTCTTGGTATTAGGAATTACTTCAAATTCTTGTCAGAGCTTCATAAAGACACAGCTTTCTCTGAAAAATCAAAGCCATCCCTGCCCTAGTTATGTTCTATGCAGAGCCAGGACTGCACAAGAAAAGGGATGTTTCAGTTCACTGACTGACCTACAAACAAATAAACAATTTCCGTTCAAATTGACCAGAAATGAACAATTTTCCATCCCTATGGGAATGGCTATGTAACCTTACAATGAGGACAAAGCCAAGGCAAGATAAAAACACAGGATAAATTCCCTGGTTCAGACACAAGATTTTCATCCCCCTATCCCCATTTTTCCCATTCCTCCCTTTCTCACCTTTTTTTTTTTTGAAGAAGATCATTTTCCTTCTGCTTTTATAAACTGAGCCAGGTGCATCATTCCTTCAGCCAATTGTTCTGAAGAATTTAACCCAAAATCCTTAGTCTAACTTCAGAGATCTACTTGATCATTCTCAAATACACTGGTTTAGAACACTAATGATACAGAGCTGGTATTTAACTCAATCAGAAGAGTTACGAAGTTAATTTAAAAAATGCTACTTGAGTTGATGTTGATTAATCAAGTAAATTTGATGGTGTTTGTGTTTTGGGTTTGGTTTTTTTTGTTTGTTTTTTTGTCGTTGGTTTGGTTTGTTGTGATTTGGTGGTTGGTTGGATAGTTTTGTTTTAATTAGAAAGTATGTTGAGTTTTTTTAATATAAATTTCAGTGTTGGAAAAAAGAGAGCAGACTAATTATAATAAAATTAAAGCACAAGATAATTCTATTTCCAATCAAGGTTGTTAACTTCCAGGAACTGAACTAAAGATATGGCTTAAACTCACTCTCCCATTTCCATCCCCTTCTTCCTTCCACTCTTAAAGGACACGATATCCTTTTAAGGTGGATATGAGACAGCATCTCAGTTTCACCATGACAGAGTCTTGAAGAGCAAATTCGTGAACAAAGAGGTAATTTGATTTGGAAATGTGTAACTATCATTTTTCAAGTATCTATCAATGAAGCGATTTTAGTTGGTAGTTAGTCCACACCATGGAACACTTAGTGCAGGCTTTGTCAGAACATCTTTTTGGGAATAAGTCATCTGACAGGCTGGGAATATGCCAAGGAGACAGTTTGTACACAGTAGTGTGAGGTATCCAGGTGGACCTTTGCAAACTGCATCTCAGCTGTTCTTTGTCTGCATGTGCCAGGAGCTCTTACATGAGCCCAATCACAGGCTTTGCTCTCTCTGTTTCTGAAGGCCAGGGCTACTGTTGACACTAGAAATCATCCAAGAGCAGTTGGTCAGCACAAACACCAGAACAGCTAGACATTGTAAGAGTAGGTAACAAATGAGATCTGTAAAAAGAAGATTTTTTTATTTGACAGGAGGCAAAGCACAGGAAGGAATGAAGCTGTTTCACTCATGAGTCCTAGATATCTTCTCTGGCAACATTCTCCTTTAATTTGGACCACAAGTCCCAGTGAAACACTGCAATGGTTTTTGGAAGGAGTTACGGAATGTTTGCAAGATGCAGTCTTTCTCAAACCTACCCCTGACCCTTGGTACCCTCTCCAGCCTATTATTGCTTCAAACCTTTGTCAATAAAAATGGCTCTGCAGCAGGAGGAAAACTTCCAGCCTTCTCATCTGTATCCAGAAGTTGGTCTTTTCCTCCTTCAGACTGGCAAATAAGAGGCGATCTTCAAGTTGAATTGCTCTGAGTTGTGAGTCAGCTCCCAGCATAAATACAGCTGGAATGTACACAAACCATTCTGCTCGTTCCAGCGGTGCAATTTCCCATTATGCTAATTAATGTTTCATCTCAAGAAATCCTACTATCTGAAGAGATGGAAGCTCGGGTTCCTATTCCCACAAAGGCAGTTGTAGTGCAGATGAGGGTTGCCCTGTTCTCACTGAATACATTTGCTCAGGCACTTGCCTTGCACTGCAGACTAATCCCTTTTCAGGCTTCTGTTTCATTCCTGTGAACAGTCCTTGCTCACTTCCCTGCAGTGGGATTCTCTGAGTGAGTCAAGGTTTGTAACGCTTCCTTTCCAAGATGTTATGTGGGGAGGGAATAAAGCCAGAAGAGAGAGAGGTGCAACTGGATATGCTGATAGATCTTTGCCACATAGCAAGAAGAAAACAAGTATTTCTCATTGACAATGCTCAATTCCTGTTATTGTACCAAGTGTAGTTTCTCATGAAAGCTGACTTTCTTCTTCCAGATCTATTTACCATGCTAGGCATAGGATCTGGACAACTCTTTTTACTCATTACAACCTAATTTCAGTATCATTTTGAATAGAGATATCAGACTCATCCATGCTGTATGAAGGCTGTGTCCTCTGTTGTGTCTTTTCAAGACCTACTGGTACCTGGTTTTTTCCACACTCCCCATGCCAGCAGCAGACATGGGCTTGAGGCTGCTGATGGCCACTACCAAGCTTGATGTTTTCCTTGGATTACTTGTGAGGACTGGGATAACAGCTTGGACATCATAGGCAGAAACAGATTCTGCCTTAGATGTACTTTTCATACTCTGGGGTACAGACCTACTCTGGGAAAAGCCAAGCAAAAATGATAGCATTAGAACAATATATATATATCTATCTTCTTTTGGTTAAAACTTGGCAAACATCCCACTGACTGAAGTGGGAACATTCAGAGAGAAAAGCTTGAGCTACTACTTCCCCTTTGCCAGGGCAATAACAGATCAAACCTCTGCAAATCAGGAAAAAAAAAAGCAGGTTTTGCAAAGCAATCCATGGCAGGGGCTGAAGGAGGGCTTAGCCTGCTGTGCATATCAAAGTTGCTCTGGTGTGCCTGGTCTCATTGCAACTTGAAGAAATTCCTGAGGAAGGGCACTGCCTTCATAGGGAGCTGTGCCACTTTTAAAGCTGCATTCGGATCGCTTGCACAGCAAGAACTCTTGTCACATGGAAGCCATCGAATCAAAACACTGACATGGCAAGACCATAAGGCGAGATAATGAAATGAGAAATTAAGAGCATGAAAAGTAGATGCTGTAGAAAAGCTGACATTTCATAATGCTCTAAGTGAACACTTGCCTGTATTTCAAAGTCGACCGATAAGAAATTATTTGCTTTTCTTATATAACAGAAATAGATAAAGGATTCCATTTGGATAGGAGAAGATTCCACTAGGCTGCAATTTACGTATGAATACTCAATATTTAAGGAAATTGCTTCTTTCACTTTGTCAACTGGCATAAATGTATGCTAAAGAGGGATTCATTAGAAAAAGCCATGCAATGCATGAGCTCAGCTCAAATAATCCTGATCTTGCCAGGCAGGTGTTTTGCATATTAGGAGATGGCACTTGGAACTGCAGGAGACTTGCCACATGGGTTGTGTTGTTCTTCTGTGAAAACAAAACACAAGGATCCCACCTCTCTCCCTTAAAACCAGTTGCCATTTACTGTAATTGTGGCAATAGCTGTCCTATCTCACAGGCCTGATGTTGTACAGAGATTAATGCCTCTCTGTTTGCACCCTAGTCAATAAGAGGGGAGCCACGGGGCATTTTCCTTGCACTCTAACCTCCACAGCTGGGAGGCTGCAGAGTCACAGCAGCCTCTGACCAGTATCAGCAGAAGTTTCTTTTGCTCCAGAGGAAAGCTGAGGGCCCTGCAGGGCAGAACTGTGACAGCTCAGGAAAATGATGGAAAGAGACAAGCATTTCTTGTGACACTGCAATATGAAGGCTTTGAGGAGATGTGATCTATAGCAGCACTTGTGGCAATTTACACAGGATTTATAGGTATGTTAATTCCACATCTAGATTTCTGTAGTTGTCATGCCACATCTGTGAAGACAGTGGCTGTTGTTAGTGCCTGTAGATCCAGCAGCACACAAAGGATTGGCATAGCTGTCCCCTGTACCCATCTATGTGTACATCATGACAACATCAGATGAATGTCATGAAAGCTTTTCAAGCCATGTGAGAACGTGCATAGCTCCAGTTCAGTGACTCACCTGCTAGTTCAGAGTCCCATCCAGAAAGAGATCAATTCGGGTTCAAGTTCAGCTCAAGTCTAATTCTGGGCAGGTACATTTACTTGATCATACCAAAAAAGAAGTACCACCATCTCGGGGCTGTTAGAAATCCTAAGGAGTGTTTCACTTAATTGCATCCTGCAACAAAGCTTTTCTAGCTATTCACTGAACCAATACATAAGTTCTTTTGTGACATTATGTTCCAGTAAAAGGTTTTCAAGGGACAAGGGAAGGAAAAGGTTAATGACTAAGGACTTCTATGCAGTGATCTGCATTTTTTTCTCAGGGAAGACCTTTCCTTCTTCTGTCAAGAGATGTATTATCACCACTTCACCCAAAGAGACAGATATAACTTGAGCAGAAGTGAGCATGGGTGAAAGTTCTTAAATTCAGGCTTTTTTGTCATGAACTTGCTGCTAATGAGGTACCATCCACATTCATTTTGGACAAAAGGAAAACTTTAGTGCATTAATATCTTCCAGCTTTTCCTGTTCCTTAAACTGCCATTTATCACACAGAATCCTGCCCACTAGATCATCAGTGGACATAGAAATTTTATCTGGAGTAGCAATGTGCCTAGAGTATGTGTGTCCTGCCACAAAAGAGGAAAAGAAAAATCAGGGAAAAAAAAAAAATGAACACACCTTCAAATTTTTTTTCCAGAAGGACTGGATCCTTCTTAAATCCTACAGTGATTTGCCAGGCATTCAAATAGGCTGGACTAAGAGTAAAGCTGGATCAGAAACTATTCATCTCACATAGCTTTTACTTATCATAAAGCAGGTGTTCTGAAGTTAGTGCTGAGAAGGTGATCAGAAAAAGATAATTAGATTTTTGGATACTCCTAATATTTGTGTTCTCCCCTGAGGGAATATTTACTCTTAGAAAACATAAAAGCTCTACAGGTAACTGGTGTCAATTAATCAACACAGTAATAAATGTTGAGAGCTGATTATTTTTGGTTTTATGGACCTTACAAAAACGAGAAACACTATTTTTAAACACATTCTTGGAGTGTTCATTGCCAGACCAGTTTTTGACAGGAACCCCTGTGATGTTCATATTCAAATTCTGTAACACCAAATGGCACATTCCAAAATGCCATGCTCCTGGCTAAGCTCCATTTCTGCCTGCAAGATGTCACTGTCAGTCCAGTTTCACCTAGAAACCCTGAGCAGAGAGTGAGGAGGTGATAGTACTTGCTAGCTGGAAAATAAAGCATCCTCCCTGATGCTTTTAGAAGTAGCAGATATTTACATGGCAATAAGCATTGGTAGCCTGGCTCCTGAGCTCTAAATGCAAATTGAGCATCTGCAGTGCTTTTTACATGGGCATTTGAAGTACAAACACAAATTATACACTTGGATGATTTTTATAAAGCCCTTTAATAGCCGTTATTACAGTCTTCAAGTAATAATTATAAAGGGAGTGGGTTGGCCAAAGGGCTCAAGAACAATTCTTTTGGCTTTCTCATTTGTATCTTTTCAGTTCAGTTCATCCCTCAGCATGTCTTGGCTGAACTGTGGTACTACCTCAGCTGCTCCCTGGAAAAAGGTGGATTCCTGAATGAGGTCCAAGAGCCACATTCAAATTTAGTTTCTAAACCAAACTTTCTATTCCAAAGCAATTTTTGTTTTCTCTGCCACAGGGGGTTTTATGCTCTGGGACTCAGCCCTATTGAGTCCATATGCACTGGTGGTGCATCATAAACATGCAGGTTACCATGGTTGAAGGACAGTTAATGTGCAGCTAGGGCAGCACTTCTGCCTCTGAGCCTGCCATGGCAGATGGATTTACTGCCTTTCTGTCTTTGTTAGCTCAGGGTTTGCACTCTGCAACATAAATATGCATCTCAGCATCCTGATTGTAAATCAGTGATGATTTCTCCTTAACTTTGAAGGGAACTGTTAAAATAAATGGAGAGATTTCCTGTAAGCTACCTGGATCCCATGAGCTAACCTACACGTCATACACCTTCCCATGGTTGCCTTGAAATAACAACTAACTCCTTCCAACTCTCTGAACTAATATTCCTCCAAAAATCTTTCCTTTGAAGGGAAGCAGAAATGAGTGAAACTCAGAAACAACAACTTTTCTCCAGGAACAGCAATAATAGAGGTTTCATGGTGCCTCAGTTAGTTAACTCAAGGAGCCAAGAATTTTTCCCTTCATGTTTTCCTCACATCCTTGCCTTCACAAATGAAGCTTGTCATTCATGCTTGCTTGGGGGTTTGACTGGCTGCATTTGTTGATAGCTGAGAGACAAGAATTTCCATCATCCCACCATTTAAAATCTCCAGCCAGTCAAGGCATATGGAACTCAAGCTGTGGGACTTAAAGTACCCATATATATATATATATAAATAATCATTATGATTATTTGTTGGCTGTTTTCTTGTATATTTAGCACACATACTGGATTGACAGGTAAAGTATATGGTATAATAATATAATAACTCATCACTCAGCCACGGTGGCAAGTTGCCTAGAAAAGAAAAAGCATTAATTTGTCCATTTCCCTTGAGAATTACACACAAAGAATCCTGACACCTTGGGGCTTTTTTTCTTGGCTTTAGTTAGTTAGTTAGTTCGTTTATTATTCCCTTTTTGCTTGCTTGCTTTGGAAGCTGAAGAGAAAGATAAGGGATGCAACTTCCCATCTACTTCAAAGGGTAATGTTCTTCTTTAATGGTTTAATATGTTCTGAATTGGTTAACAGGGGGAAGTAGTTGGAGGCTGAGAGAGCATCTTGCATGTTGTTGTATATCTTTTATTACTGTACAACATTGCCTGCATGAAGAGTTGTACTCCAAGCCATCTGAATCCTTGTTTACCATGAGGCAGCAGCTGTCCCCATTGTAGAAAAAAAAGGAGAGCGAGATGACATTAAATTCATTCATTTCTAGCAGAAAGGAAACAAACAAAGGAAAGAAAGAAACTAACCTGCTGTTACCCACGCTCAGAAATAAAGACCCACTTTTCAAAAATACCTGAAAAGTAGGTACATTGCCCTGGAAAGTCAAATAAAAGTGCCACAAAGCAGAGTCATCTATGCATGTTACTAACATTAGGAAGGATTCAGCACTAAAGCTCAAAACAACAGATTCTGAAAGGTGGTACTTCCAAAAACCACCACTTGCAAAGGGTCCAAATTATGAATAACTGATACTCCTTTGTCTGTATTATGCATTTAGGTGGGCTGCAGGATAAACGAGGGCAGGATGATTAATATGGGTGCCATTGCCAGCTTAATATAAGGTGATGGGTAGAGGAGATTTAGAAGGAGCCCACAGCAGGTCACCTCCCAGCAGATGGGACATAGAATGTCTTTCCCTGCTGTGGAGTGAAGCTGCATGGGCCATGCATGTGGTCGTGGCTACTCCAGTGCCTGCTGAGGTTTGCAGAGGTCCATGTGGCACAGCTATGCCAGAGCAGGAGGCTGAGCTGTCCCTGCTGGTTTGAGAACCTGCAGGTGAAATCTGTATGTGCTTTGGCAGGAATTATTTCTTTGAGTGCTGCCAACAGGCAGCATTAAAAATAAACCACAAATAAACTAGAAAATAAACTTCAAGTTTATATTAAATTTTCTAACTAAATGCCATCACAAGATTCCCAGCCATGCCTGTCCCAGCATACACTGTGTATGGCTTTGAAGCCTGGAGAAGGCTTTTCTTGACTCAATCTATCTGTATATTATGGCATGAAGAGTTTTATTAGCTGTGGCACAGTGTTGTGCATGCACAGCTATTTTGCTCCTCAACTGTGAATGGCAAGAGCCAAATATTTTGTAGACTTGCCAGGTCAGGCCTTGACCAGCCAAGAGATCACTCAGCTTTCTGCATCTTCTTCTGATGCAGAAATCCCCATCTCTTTAATTATGCCAGGAAAATTCTCTCCAGTCTAGCAGCTGGAAGACTTTGGGGTACATCAGGATTGTCTGGTCCCAGTTAATTTTGCTGCATCTATCCACCCCTTTCTTCTGCTTCAGGGAAAACTGGGAGCCTCTGAACACCATGAAAACTGCCATGGGCTATGAAAGGGAGATTTTTAAGCTTCTGGAAGTGTTTGAACAAACTCAACAGAGCAACTTACTCTCCCGTGCTCAACCCTTAAGCACCTTCAGAGATCTTGAACCACCAAAATGCAGGGGACAAGAGGGATTGAACCAGTCAGCATTGAATGATTAATGATGAAACTGCTGTGACAGGGAAAAGAACCACAATCAAAGCAAGGGGCCCACCTAACAACTCCTTTGTTCAGCCAAGTACTAGGACTGCATCAAACACTGTGAAAATAAACTATATAAAAATGAGTATTTACCAGCTTCCACTCCCTTGATTACCCAGAGGAGGGTTTTTTTTGATGTCTCACAGCGTTAGCATATTGCAGGTTCAGAGCAAATATATTTGCTAGACGGGAAAGCAAATTAGTAGAGGGATTCAATCATGTTGGATGCATCATTTTTGATACTGAATGGGTCATGGAGCAGGCTAGAAGGTGAGGTGACTTATGAAGGTTATTTCCAGCTTGATTTTCATTTTTTCTATGATTTGTAGCATTGGTCAAATTCATTATTAGAATTTTAACTTTTCACTTGAGTTGGCAATATTATTCTCTTTCTGTGTTGCCAACAAGTCCCAACTAATTAAAGAAATCTGGAAGGTTTTGTGTGATTTCGAATTAACACTTTTCTTCTGCTTTAACAAACAACAGTTTGTAGCAAGGCTTTCTCACAGATGACTTAGTCTCATCCTCCTTTACTGGAATTTCCTCACCAATTCAATCTTCAAGAACACTTTTTTTTTCATTCCAACACTACATTACACCTTTCTCAGTATATATGAACCAATTTAACTCAGGAAAGTGTAAGAAGCTACAAGGAGAGAGGTTTTAGGACTAGGTATTTCACATCTGGAAGTTTGCATATGACCTTCAACAAGTTACTAAATCTCTCTGCTAACACATCTCTTTCACATCCCTCAAACTCCCCCACCATGCCACATGGAGATGTTGGAACAGATTCAGCTCTACAAGCAAAGAGGGATGAAATGATCACCTGAAAAAAAAAAAGAAAAGATAATTTAAAATTATTTATTTTTTTATTGAAGGCTTGTTTTTAATCTCTGTTTCTATATCAGTATTTCATGTCATTTGCCCTTTTTTTTTTTTCTCTAGCATCTCTGTGTTTATCATTTGAGTGTCACACTTTGCTCTGAACTGTGTGAGTGCAAAGGCTGCATTTGATGGTCCTTTACAGGTGGGTGTGTTTGTCTGCAGTTGCTGAAGTTTTTTTCAGACAAATCATCTCCTCTGGTTCTGTGCTCTCTCACAATGAGCTACAATATTAGTTTCCAGCTCTCAGTCTTTAGGAAAAGTGGCATCTCTTTGAATTTCTGATGGCTGGCAGCTTCAGGTCGACACCGAGAAGATGAACATCAGGCAGGCAGTGAGAGAATCATTAAAGGGTATTGAAAATGAGAGACGGGTGAGTGTCAGCAAGTAATTTGTTTTCTCAAGGCATGATAAACCTGCAGGATAAACTTTCATCTCCAGTGATCACAGCAAGGTGGTGGTGATATTTAAGAATAGACAAGCAGATTTCAGTGCATCAGAATATTTCTGGAAGAGCTACATAAAAAAATCTGCTTGGCACTGCCACCCAGGCCAGGTAACAGGACAGATCTTCACTGAGCTGCGAAGGCAGTGGGAGCTTTGGCAGGTGGAAGTGGAGTTAAAGCTGAATATTGATGTGACTACATCTCTCTGCTCTGCAAAAGGCCCTGCTGAACTCTTAAAAGAGGCCTGTCTATGCCACAAAGACCTCTATGTGCATTTCCAGTGCTTCTATTAAGAAGTTTCAGGGAAAATATCAATTCATCAGCCCTGCAGTGTTTCCTCTGAATCTTGTTAAGTTTGATGAACTTTGCTGAATCCAAGACAGGGTTTCCATGGAAACTTTGCTGGTTTTTCATCACTGTGCTGCTGAGGTACACAGCTCTGAGGCAAATCAGCTGTATGGATTAACCAAGGACACTTCTCATAGAATCATGGAATCTAGAGTGGTTTGGGTTGGATGGGACCTTCAAAAATAATCTCAGCCAATCCCCTTCCCATGAGCAGGGACAGCTTCCACAGCCTGCAAATATTTTTGTCTGGAAAAGTCAGATGATAATCTTGGTATCTAAAATAATCATTAAATTAAGGTGTGTAATCTGGAACAATGCAACCAATGAAGATTGGTCCAAACCTTTCTAGACTAAATTTTCCTTATCTTCACTGTGTGGGTAAAGAACTAAGAGGACATTTTGTCTGTTGTTTAGTAATGTGCTTTGAGATCTAATTGATTATAAAACTCACATCTAAGTATATTTAGCATACATTTATTTGGCCCCTTCTAGACATTTTACAGTTTGAATAGAAATTGTAGGTGTCTGCTTTGGGTCCTTTTCCAGCATGGTATGAGACTTGATGTGATTGGCTTTATAAAACATGGTGAAGATGAGGATTTTTTGAGTTACTTGATTCATCCAGCTTAACCTGTGTAACTAAGGGACATGGCCATGCAAGGATTCCCCAAGAGACAGTGGCAGTCAGTACTTTAGTCCACCTACTGATCACAGACAGAGCATAGCATCACCCTGAATGAATTCAGGATATACTGTGCAGGAGGAACAGTGGTTAATGATGTGTTATTCCATGGGGAGAAGCTGAGAAGATGGTACAAATCCCCTGAAAAGGGGAAACCTATAGCACTGCATTTGCCATGTCATCCCTCTGTTTCAATGGAAGCTGAATGCCAGCACCCTCATTCTTAATTGTAAGTTTAAAAATTAAAAATAAACTCATGATACTTTCTTGAACTAAATACTTCTTCAAGTAGCAACATCAGTGACTGGCAGGGGGATGATAATCCTATTGTTCTTCATTATAACCGCACACTGGAAGTTTTCTCTGTGTCTTCTGAGCACAGAAGGGGACAGGCTTTCTGATTTAAAAAGCTATATTGACTTATTTCCTTTTTTTTATTGGAGATACTACACTCAGTAGTGTAGAGGAGCACTGCTGGAGTGAGTAATATTAATGAAAACAGAATTTACTTTTCCACTGAGGGTACCATATATTATCTCTTAATCCAATTCACTTTTCAGACCCATAAGCAGTTGTTTTGGCCAAGCTGGCATGCTGTTGTGTCTAAGTGGGATGGAAGGAGAGGTAAAAAGTGGGGTCAGGAATAATTTGAGTTTCACAGTTGAATGCTTTGGACTGTGAGCTATGGTTTAAGCTGCAAGTGGAAGCTGTGTTATTACTAGCTTGGGAAATGCAGTATAATCATGTCAACACAGTCTGAGCTCTTTTGGTCTACCCTGATTGTCATAATGCATTAAAGAAATTTAATGATGTCAATAAAGCACCTTTGCATAGTATATTACATCTCTGCAGGGGTCTATATCAACTTTCACTGTTGCTCACCTACTGGCCATGCTTGCTCAGTGGTCACACTTCATCCCCTTTGATCCATTTTGAGCTACAGGTAACTATCATTTCAGATCTGGCATATGTCATGACTATCTGCTAATTTAGGGAGATAAAGATCGAAGGGAGAAAGCTGTATTATGGTGAAAGCAAAGGCAATTACTATTTTTCATTTTTTATATATATATAAAACAAAATTTTAATCTATTTTATTATCTTGGTGCAAATATCACAGGTATATTAGACTGTATCTCTGAAGATTTAACATTTTTTATACAAAATTAACAGTAAAAAAAGAGGATTACAATCTGTCAGCTGACTCACAGTGATGCCAGAGGCATCCTCCCAAGAGGATAAAGCCCACTCCAGGGCCAAAAGCCAGCTGAAGGCTTAGCATCACTTCAAATCCCTTCAGAAAATGACATTTCACTGATGGGCAAGTCTCAGAGCAGGTTTTTACACAGTGGGGATTTTCACAGTTGTGGAGGTTTTATTCTTTTGTACTTTCTCAGTGACCTTTGACTAAATGTATCTTTCCCAGAGCAATCAAGCTACATTAGGAATACAAAAACCACCTTGAGAACAGGTGATTTTATTGCAAGATGCCCCATTCCCTACCCTCCTGGGGATGAAGCCTGAGAGGGACAGCAGTAGAAAAGCACTTCACTGAACTGGTTCTTCCCATTCCCATTTTGTAACTCTAAAGTATGAAGCACAGATTTTAGCACCCAGGTAATGCATTTGGGCATAAATACACAGTTTTAAAAATTAACAAAAAAGCTATATCAATTATAAAAGTGCTTTGCCAAGCACAATAAATGTTGTCACCTGTCAGTTTTATGCATTCATACCTGTTCTCTATCATTGACTTTTATGCCTTTTCTATACTAAACACTCTTATGAAGCTACAAAAGACTTCACAGGATTTGACAGTCAGCAAGTTTTGCTAAGTATTAATTTTTTAATAGCATTATTTTTTGTTCTTTTGTTGTTTTTTTTCATTGTTGTAGTTTAGGGAAATAACTCAACTCTGTATTACTCTGCTTTCATGTACAGCCCCTTGCAGCCAATCACCTTGGATACTTGTCTTTTTCATTATTTATCATCAGATGTGTGGTGATGCTTAATGCAAGAAAAAGATGAGTTCTCATTTTCCATTTGCACACACAAAATAAGGGAAAATATCTTAATTCTTTTTCAGGGAATACTGTAAATTTGAATCTAGATTGAACTCCTATGTGATAAAATTCATCTTTATATAGCCTGAGTGTTCTGTAATATTCTTCAGTCTCAGTACAATGTCAGTCTAAAGAGTTTATACTTTTTTTTGCAAACATCTGCCATTCTTTCTTGCATTTCTTTTAGCTTTGCAAGAAGAGGAATTGGAGTTGTTAATACTCCATGGAGAGCTATTTTTCCTCCCCATTAATGAAACCAAGGGTGCTGGGAAGTGTTCTCTCAGAAAGATAGACTGTTAGTGGATGCTATTTTGGACTTTACTAAAGAAATCTTTTTTAACAGAACAAGAACTTAGAAAAAAAACAACTGATAAACTTATAAAATGTAATTCCCCCTGCTGACAAACCCTGTAACCTAGAAATACAATATAAAGATCTTTGCAGAGGTCATATTTATAGATACTGCCCCCAAACTGAGTTTTATTTAGTATTATTGAAACTAGACAAGCCTGAGCTCTAACTTTCTCCTTTTGGGAAAACATTTTAGAGGCCATAGCCTTTCTGCTGCCTGTTAAGAGATCTTGCTGGCAGCCTTGACTGATGTCTCAGTGCCATTGCATGGATCAGAAAGGGTAGAAATCCACCTTAGCTATATGTGCAGCAAGTCCTGTTTGATGAGAATCTGGTATCTAATGCAGAAGACTAGTGGAGAAGTGTCATTAGCAAGTGGGAGGCTTCTTGATTTCCTGAACCCCAAAACTCTGAAGCCAGACTCCAAAATTCCACAACTGGTGGATGACCTGTTATACATTTGCTTCCAATCTTGGAGATATCCCTTCAGAGTAGATACTGGGGAGGTGGGTCAGTAGCAGGACCACATAGATGTATTCCAGTTGTCCTGTATGAGCATATCCTGCAGTCTTCATTCCCTCCATACTGCATCACACCCATGGATGTGAAGATAAGGTACCTCTGAATGCCAGACAAATCTTTTTATTCTGTTCAGGCAGCTGAGAGAAAATGTGAGCCATCAGCATCTACCTTCCAGAAGTTTGATGCTTAATGCTGCTTCCTCAGAACTGAGATATTACTTCTGGATGTCTTGCAGAGAACTCCATCCACCACAGTTTTAGATGATTCAGTCAATAAAATCAGATTAGAGGACCTTTCTCTAAAGAGGAGGGAATTTATTTACCTCATCCTGACTGTTCAGTTCAACCACTGCTAGGAAAATCCTCTCCTCGGGCTTTCTCCACGTAGGGGTATTTGGCCAAAGAGATTTCCCAATAAAAATAAAAGAGTCTTCAAATGTCCTCAAATGCAGCTTTGTCTGTATGGTGACAGCTGCCTACTTAGCCACAGAGACTTCTGAGGAGAGAGCAGGGGAAATGTGTGTCTTGTGGTATCACTTCCCTGTAGTGACTGTAATTGTACCAAATCTCAAGGGGCTCCACTATAAATAGTGAGTGATCCTACTACTGGAAAAAAAAGATGTTGACTGAAGGTAGAAAATCTGTATAAAACAAATATGTCCCCCTCAGAAAGAGCACTCGAGTCAATTAAGGGTTCTCACCACAATTAGAGCTAAAAAGCTCATGTCCAACATATATTTTAAAGTCACCAGATTGAAAAAGCTGGAGCAGGAAGGAGTAGATCTTTCAGTCCTCTAAAGGGAAGGGAAAACTAAACATTTCAGGACATACTGAAAAGAGGATTAAAAATTAAAATTAACTAAAATTTAGGGGCTGGGGCTAGCGAATAATGTTATTTCAACAGTGCTACTGAAAAAAAGACAGTTCTGCAGTGGAGCTATTGTGTGGTAGAATCATAGAATAAAGGTCATCCAGTCCAACACTCTGCAGGGAGCAGGGACATCTGCAACTAGAGTAGGTTGCTCAGAGCCCTGGCCAACCTGACCTGGAATGGTTCCAAAGATGGGGCATCAACCACCTCTCTGGGCAACCTGGGCCAGGGTCAAAATTTCTTCCTTCTATATAGTCTCAGTCTCCCCTCTTTTAGTTTAAAACCATCACCCCTTGTCCTATTGTAACAGGCCCTGCTAAAAAGACTGTCCCACTCTTTCTTACAGGCCCCATTAATTACAGAAAGGCCACCAAAAGGTCTCCCCAGAGCCTTCTCTTCTCCAGGCTGAACACCCCCAATTCTCTCAGCCCTCCAAGATCTTCATGTTCTTAGTAACATTCAGGAACCTACATCTTTAGACTTGGGATGCTTTTACAATCTAGATCAGAATTTTTGTAGAGTTGGGACTTTTTTTTCGAGCCCCAGGCACCCAGTTGTTTTGATTTAAGCACATTTGATGATTTCTAATGTTTCCATCGATATTAGGCTTTTTTTGACAGGCAAACTGTGGACTCTGACTTGTATCACAGTAATAAATGCCAGCCATTTCTCATGCAGATAGTGTCTGGTGAAAGCTCTTTAACAGGAGAAAGACTAAATGTATGGGCTCTTTAATCGAGGGCAGGAGTGTTGATCTTTAGCAGAACACAAGGTGACCCTATTTGTCTGATGGAAGTTGAGACTGAAGAGAAGCAAAATATTTTGTCTCTTGGCTTTTTGCTTTTCTCTCTTTCTTTTTTTTTATTTTTTTTTTTTAATCTGTGTTTTAAGGCTGCACTTACAAGGCAAGAAATGTAATGCTTGTGCATTTTCCATATAATTATGTGCTTGAACATAACCATACTCTCCATTAAATGGAAACCAACTTCTTCAAATTGCAACGATTTGGCAAATGTTCCCAAGATATTATTTGGCAAGAGTGAAGCAAGAGCATTTAAGGTTTTCTGTGAAATGCATTCCCAAAGGGTATTTAGTGCTGTAGAGTTTTTCTCCACACACACCTGAATTTATGGAAAAAAAAAAGGACTATTATGATGCTTTCATGATCTGTGTAGAGAATACTTTATAGCTGGAGAAACAGTGACTAGAGATGCCATGACAAGTAGATACCAGGGTAGGATATGAGGAAGAAATTCACTTTGTAATCTCATACCACATTTTATGACATAGATGAAACAATTTCTTGACATATTCTAGAGTTTAGAGTGATTTATCTTTTTTAGAGGAAGAGGGTGGTTTGAATCCAGATTTCAGAAGTAAGGTCCCAGCTCAGCAAAGTATTTTACAGATGCCCAACTACAGGTACTGTAGCCAGTCTAGTGGGATTGTTATGTTTGGGGACAATGACTTTTCAGAGTTTGAAAAATGCCTCTGTGCAATATAGAGGAGTTTAATGGCTTCATATTCAGCCTGCTGACAGGTGGGACACAACCACAGGAAGAAACATTGTCTGTTATAACAGGAGGAAGACATAAAAGAAGAATTCAAGTAGTAGGAAAAAAATTGTTTTATGTAGCCACCAACACAATGATTACAGTATCTATAAGAATAGGTTCCTACTCACAAGTCATTCAAGTTGTATTACAAAGAAAATGGCATTTTTCTTCCTCCCTCAAAACAGAACTAGGCGGGGGCAAAAAATCCACTTAAAGAAATAGAATTTCCAACTATTTTGCTCTTTGGAAAAGGGGAAAATAAATTCTATCTCAACAAAATTTCCAAGGAAATTAAATTTTAGAGGAAAAAAACCTGGTTCAATATATGATAACCTTTGGAATTGCTTTTTAAAAACTTAAATTTTTGTGCACCATAAAGGCGTTTCCAACTGCTTAATTTCCTCTTTCTAAACAGAATTTTAACTTCCTTTTTCTTATTGCAAAATGTTTTCATTTACATGAAAATGGAAATGTATGATGAAAACAACTTATGACTAAATAGCCTGACCAACATTTTTTGAGAGCCCTGGTAAGGCTTTTGAAGGTTTCATTCCATCCCACACATTGGAGGAGCTTTGTGTGAGCTCCCTTTAAAGAGTGAACTGAAGAGCTTGGGTGAATAAGAATAAATTAAACTTCTAAACCCACCTTATCAACTTTCCCAGCAGGTTTCAGATATGTCTTTCAGAACCTGGTCCTTTCAGTCAGATCTCTGTCATTTCACAGTGTTATCTAGAGAACTTCACCTTCAAAATAGCCAGAAATTGAAGTTATTTGGAAAGAAACTATTGAAATATTGGTTGAAACACAAGGCAGGATAACATATCAGGAAAACTGGATGAGTGTGAGTGCAAATGTCTTTTTTTTTGCAGTTCAAGATGTCTTATTTGGGTCTGAGCCATAGTGTTATCACCTCAGAGGGCTTCACCCTCCTTCACTGACCTTGGTGTCTGCAGAGTTGTTTCTTTCACATAGTCTCACTCCTCTCTCTGGCTCAAGTTCCTTCCCTTCCCCATCTTAAAGGTGTTATCACAGAGGCACAACCACCATCACTGATGAGCTGAGCCCTGGCCAGCAGCAGGTCCATCTTGGAGCCACCTGGCATTGGCTCCAGCAGATGTGGAGGAAGCCTATGAATTTTAAAGGGTAGGTGAAGCTGTAATGAGGTAAAAGATAATGTTATCTCATGTGCATAGCTGAGATCTGGGAACAATCTGCTACATCTTGCTGGTAAGGAGGGAATGAGGTTAATGAAATCTTGCATGTGTGGAAAACTGTACGTCCAATGTGATGCTCAAACTTCACTGACATGAGGTGGTGAGTGTAATGAGGAATGTTTTGATATAAAATTGCCTTTATTCACTAGAGAAAGTCTCACATTAGCAAAACCTGAAGTTTAGCATTTCGTTTAAGACTCTGAGCTTCAGCAAGATCTTGCTATAATGTCTTGGACTTGTTGACCATCAATTAAGTAGAGGTAGTGTGATGGGAAATTCAGCTCCTGGATGGTCAGTGAAGATGAAGAGCAAATATATACTTATTTTGTTTTGATTTGCTGTTTCTATGCTGAAAATGGCATAGATCATAGCAGTATTCCAAACAGGAACTAGCAGAATTAACAAGGAATTTTTAAAGCATATGAAAAAATTTGTTTGAAAGTAGCAAATCAGCAGAATAGACACTCCTCATGGAGACATAAAGTTATCAGGGAAAAAAAAAAATCTCTAGTCCAGGATAGAGTTAAATAATCCAGAATAGAGCTAAACTAAGAGATGTAGAGAAAACTATCCTAGGAAAAAGTCCCAGAAATTCTGTAAGTATGGTATGTTTGGCTCTGAGTCCTAAGCAAATTAGATTTTTTGTATATTTGTATAAAAAAACATATGTGAAACAGGGAATGATCAGAAAAAACCCAACATAGTAGCTGGGTTTTCCTCTCAAGTGCAGCTCAAAGGCTGTCCAAATGGGGATTTGAAATTTGCCTTCCCACAATCTAGATGATTTCATGGCAAATTTTCTGGAGCAAGGCAGCTGCATTTTCTCATATCTTATGTTCCAAACAGTAGATCAACAGATACAGAGTGAGATGCATTAGACCTCATCTTGTTTTCCAGTCTAATTTTTACTTGCTTTGATGCAGCAACTTTTAATTTCTTTTTTTTTTTTTCTTTTTCCTCTGCAAAAGCAAAATCCTCTCTGGGTCTGGAATAGCATCCTCTAAAATGCTTCCTTCCTCTACAGACTGTGCCCCAAGGGAAACGCTGTTATTTAAGGTATTTAAATACTGCAACAGTACCTTAGTATGAATCAGAGACAGTATTTTAGAGACCAACTGTCTGTGGAGCCCAAATGCTGATCTCCTTAGTCAGGCTAATGATAGCTTCTAGTTCAAGGATTGCTGTTCTTTTTATTACCACTGTTACAGTTAGTGTTGTAATTATTTTGTTCATCTCACTGTCTCTAGAAAAACTCTCTGACTACTTATTAATATCTCAAGATACAGCAAAAACTTTCAACAGCTTCATTCATAAGGAAAAAAATGAGGGTTTTGTTTGCAACTGAGCCTGCTAGCCTTTTCCATTTGGGTTTTAATTTCACTAGAAAGTGTTAGGTTGCCATGGCAAAGCTCATATCTTCTCTTGCCTGTCTCAGTAGGTGCTTTGAAGAGGGGAGGTGGTCAGAACAAGAGGTAATTTTGTGCTAACGAATGGCTATGTTGTAATCATGTGCTCCTGCTGGGCTCACATTCAGGTTACTCCAAAAAATACCCTCTGAGCCAGCTCAGTACATTCTCAGCACAAGCAGCTGAGGGGATTCACAGTCTTGTAGAAATTAAAGCCAGGCATTAATGTCTTTGCATTTGATATTCCATCTTTCCAAGGTGATAATAGTAGCAGTAAACATGGGAATCAACAGAGCAAACCCTCACATCTTCACTAGTCTCTCACTGGGGTTAAGGGAAGGGTTCACACAGGGCACAGAGCCATGCCAATGCTCTGAGTTAATTGCTTAAGTGATGCAGCAGAGAAAATCCTTTGTGTTACTGGGTTCATGTAGAGTCCCTACTGTCAGGATCTCTGCAGTGAATTGAATGTTTCAAGGGTGACTTCCAGGATGCAGCTGAAAAGAGAAAAGCAACAAATAACCAGTTCCATGCTTAGGAGGAACATCTGGCTAATGATTCAACTTAACCACGCAGTGCTGTACTACATTAGATTACGAGACCTTGAAGTCAAGGCATTGCATTTAGAACATGCAACATTGAAATTTTTGTGTATTTTAGTCTCTTCCAATAAAAATGTCCACAGTATTGATTTGGTCTTGCTTCCAATAACTTCATTGAGACCATGGAAAATGAGGAGACTCCAATCATACCAGATAATGTCTGTCCGTCAGGTAACTTTCAGATGATACTGATGGACATTATATGTGGACATTTTGTTCTGCAGCTCCTGGGTTGTCTACATTTTTACTCACTGCCTATAAGTCATAGGAATCCAAGCAGAAAAATATGTTGTTGGAGCTTTCAGACAAGTGGTGCCACTGCTATGAACAGAGAGCCAAATTCTTAGCAATGTTTATTTGCTGAGTTATTCTGCAGGCCAGTGGGGGATCAGAGAATTTACATTGGAAAGGACGTCTGGAGTTCTCTAGTCCAACCTTCTGCTGAAAACAGGGCTGATTTCCAATTTAAACCTCCTTCCTCATAGCCAGGTGCAGCCAAATTTGAATTTTTTGAGATGTCACAGGCTCTCCAGCCCCTGAATGTGTTTAACTATTCTTGTGGTGACCACTGCTGCTTGTCCTATCATAATGAACCTCTGAAAGGATCCTGGATCTGTCTTCACTGTAACCTCTCTATAAATTCTGGGTGACTGCAATTAGTTACCCCTTAGCCTTCTCTTCTGGCTAAACAGATCAGTTTCCTATTCCTTTGTTTCTCATGCTGGGAGCATTCAGTTATTGGTACTCAAGATGCACTTCATCAGGGGAGAGTCAGAGATCATTCTCTTCTGCCTTCTGCTTTGCTTGCTTCTTCTCAACCATGTTGTCCTGCTTACCCCAGAGTGTTGCTCTCCATACCCCAGCAAACCTAGTTCAGGGCTCTCCTTGGCTACTTAGTGACTCTCTTGTCAAAAATTCTCTTGTCCAACATTGCTCTTCAAAGTAGATCCAGTTCTCAGTTGTTTAAGGAAGACTATTTTTTTTTGTGTGTGTACTTTATTTTTTAATTAAACCTTTCTAAAATGCAATGTAATTTCAGACAGTGGGGCTGAAGTACAGTCATTAATGATGAACTAAGGACTGACTCACAGGAGACCTCCAAATTGAATATTTTCTCTTCAGATTTAGTATGATTAAACAAAGCGGTTTCATGTCCAATCACTTGTGTTACCAGAGAATTATTTTCCTGCTGCTCTGTCCAAACCAACAGAGACTCATTTAGATAGCATTAATTGGTAATTTCCCAGATCAAAGCCTTTAATCAAATCAATAAGGATAGCTGCTGGGCAGTGTGCTGATAATCATTCAAAGTCATAAAATATAATTTGTCATGTCTACCTTGATAATGACATCAGAGGAATACCAAGACCAACAAGGAGTGATGTCCTGGTAGATTAATAAATTGATAGAGAAAATGGTTTCCCTGAAAGATTTGCTTGCTGGGGCATAGGGATTCTCCATGCTGTAGGCATCCTTTATCTCTAAAATGTATTGGTACTCTGAACACTTATAAATTACTGCCCACAACCTCAGTGATTATTTTTGTAGAAGTTGCAATTCCTAAGGAGATGTTTCAGGGGTGATTTTATTATTTGGTTGTGGAGAAAGGGGCAGGACTGGAAAGGCTTAGCAAGAAATGGTGATTTATCATAAAGAGTGATATGGAAAATGACTCCATTTATATGGCAGGAGCAGCTGTAGAGCCACATGGTTTCCTTACATCAGCACCAAATCTTGAATTTTTCTCTTTTCAGAGGGAAATGTTTGGGCTAAAAGCTCTTGGTTCACTAGCAATAACTGATATAATTCTTCATATAAATGCCAAACAACGCAAAGAATCCAACTTTCCAAAAATTCTAAAGAGAAGCAACAAAACAGGTTGTGGAAAACAGGTGAGAGGCACTGCTGCTGGGGAATATTTTGCACTCTGGAGAGGTTAGATGTGACATTTTGTTTGAGGGCTCTTTGCAGTGAGACCAGCTCTTCCCTTTCCTGCTTAAGCTGCCATCATACTCAGTGAGGGTGCAAGGGCAAGATAACCTGTTGCTATTTTCTAGATCCAGTATCACCCATAATTCCTAACTCCTCTATTTATTGCTTTCACCTGAGGATGTCAAAGCTCAGCCAGCAAATGCTTAAACCCAGAATCCAAGGAAGGGAAGGAGGGTGACCCGTCCACAGCACAACTTCTTCCCTAGATTCCCAGCTCAGGAAGCCCACTCACACATTGCATCATCCAATTATTTATTATTAATTCGTTGTCTAGCCTGACATTTGTGAGCTTGTCAGTGAAATTCCCTGTTTCTTTGGCAAAGCTGCACAGGTGGGAGAAAGTGTCTTTTCTGCTTTGTTTTGCTTTGTTTGTGGATTCTACATTTGGGATTGGGGTGGGAAGGGAGGGAATCAGCAGCCCTGTGAAGACCAGCTGCTTGCAACATGCTCCTCTTGCAGCTTTCTGTCAGAAATCTGACAGCTTTAGTTATTGTGATGGGGAAATAATGAGGTGAGAAAAGAGTTGTCAAAAAAAAAAAAAAAAAAGATCTGTACTCTTCTTCCAAGGAAGTAATTTACTTTTTGTGTGCTCTGTGCTTCCTAGAGCCAAGGAGGTATCTGTAAGAATCCCAGTTACAGGCAACACTCTGTATTTGCCTAAACCAAGGAGATTATAAAAACAAAACAGAAAAAAATATATAATTACTACAACCCACTGATTCTTATTTGCATATCTATGAATCCACACCTCAATTAATAACCACAACATAGATGACCAGATCAGAGTAGTTGCCTACATTTTGTGTAGCTAAATAGTGAAACTCTTTGAAGTAGAATACTGGGGTTTTTAGACACATTTAACTGAGTGAAACAGTGCCTTTATAAATCAGGTTATTTATACGTCTTAACTCTGAGATTCCCCCTCAAAGAGATGAAAAAGTAATTTAAAATATGTCGACATCTTAAATGGTGCTTGTATCTTCAGTCACCCTCCATTGGGTTGTTACTGCTCCATGAAATGATGTTGCTGAAGGTAGTTAGATCTACATTTTGAGAGAAGATCCAACCCTTTTTTAGCATTTGCAGAACTGCAAGTGCAAGACAGGCACAGTTTTTGTTTGAGTCCTCTCAATTTGGCATGCTCCATATGGAATGAGGATACACTTTTCATTTACAAATGAAGTGCAGACAGCTATGAAAATGCACGTTTTCCTACATATGTGCCTAACTTTTGCACAAGCATGACTAGCAGAATCAATCTGCCTTCCTTATGCTACACACACAAACCTGAGACTGCCACTTGAACTCTAAATATTCCCTGATGTAGTATTTGTGCTTGTAAGACAAGTTGATTGTCACTATCCTACAAGCCTCATCCACAGCCAAGGGATTATGACCAGTGGATAGTAAAATGGTTTCCTATGCTCCACCAGCATGATGAATTCTGACTGGTACCTTCAGTTTCCTCTTCTTTGTGTTCCAGCACTTTTGAATTGATTTGGCTGGGACCAAACTCCATTCTTTTTTCCATCCCTTCCTCAAATATAATGGTTGAAAGCAACACAGGGCACAGAAAGTCAGCAGGCTGCTCAGAATTCCCAGATACAGTATTGCTCTTGCCATTTTTCTCTGCTAAATGGCAAGATAATAGAACAGTGATTGCCTTGGGTGGGTGATAATGAGTATATAACTTAAGCTTATATACTGTTTTGTCATAAAGAGTATGCCTTTCTTCTTCCTTGTCATAGTTCTTGTCCCCTGTGAGAACTATGTGCTGGACCCAAATTGCAAACCAGAGCATCTGCCTTGAACCAGTTGAGTATTCACACATCAAACTAATTTGCCCCCAGGGCCAGGCTGGAGCATGTCAACACCTGATTCTCCCTGACTTGTGACTGTCACTAACTGCACTTGGATTCGGGCCCAGATATATTTGAGGAATTCAGTATTAATGCTCTGGCTGAGATAATTGATGCAGTGAGTTATGTGGTGCCACACAACACATGGTTTTGGGTGTACGAGGAACTATGCTGATCAACACCAGAAAAGCATCACCTCTGTGTCATCTGATAGCTCCTGGCAGCTTCTTCCCAGCTAGGGTTGGATGTGAACTGATCACAGGCCTGGGTTTTGCCACCTATCCTTTGGAAAGACTACTTTTATGGATAATCAATTGAAAGGTAATTGATATTTATTTTTTAATTATTTTTTCCTTTTGTTCCTCCCCATGTCTACTTAGCTGCAGTTCTGGAAAAAGTTGAATAAGCACAGGAATGAGGGATACCCTTATATTCCAACACCCTGCCTAATCACCCAGCAGCATAGCTTGAAGTGATATTCCACTGTAATTACATTAGCAGCAGTATTGGGTGCTCGTTATCATGCCTTAATTGTGCAAGAATTTTGCTCAGCGTGTCATTTCCTTGGTGCTGACTGTTGTGATTGCCAAATAAACACACAGTTTAGGAGCTGTTGTGTGTGCATCTGCCTCAAGTGCATTTGCCTGTGCACAGACACTTGGGTTTGTGTGTATGAGAGACAGACAGAGCGTGAGCAGTCAGGGCAACTGTCTGCCAAAATATTCCCTGCTTGCAGTTGGAGAGAACTGACAAAGGAGCCCTGGCTAATCTTGCTGCAGTGGTTTAAGAAGTCACCTCTGTCAATCATCAGCCTGTGATCAAATCTATCACCTCGCTGGCAGTCAGTAGGATAGATGCCTGTGTCAGTATGAAATATGGCATTTCTTGCTTTGCTGTCTGCTCAGAAGTGGTTGCAGTTTGGAGGACAGACTCCAGACAGAAGGGTTGTGCTGCAAACCTGTGTTCCTTGCACCCATAAGCCCTCCTGTGCGTGCAGAATGGCAGAGCAAGGTGGTGCCAAGGCACTGAGGAAAGAGCTGGCAGAGTTTCTTTGGCAACATCTGTGGTATCCCAAGAGAAAGCTCTCTGCCAGTTGCTGTGCTCAGACACAGGCAAAGCTACAGAGAAGCAAAGGGGGGAATGGGTGCTAATGAAGGGTGAATGAGGGTAGATACTACAGCAGGATAAACACAGGACACTGACCTGGAAGGAGGAAAAAGCCAAGCAGGAAAATTTGAGTTGAGATTGATTTACAATCTTTTAAAGGTGAAACACCAGGTGGATGGGCTAATTCCCACCTGCTGCAGCTTCTCTACAGCAAGTCAGTTGTTTCCACTCAATTGCAGGATATTCAGTGGCAACAGAATGTCAATTCAACTTAAAAAAAATAAAAAGTCCTTGCTCTCAGAACAGCACCTATCCACAATTTGGGATGCTGTTTGAAAAAGGACCATCTCTTGATCAAAACAACCCTCTTCCCTTAAAGAGCCCTCAATGCCTTCTCAATCTACTTACTGGAGCTGAGAGAAATTCAGAGTATCCTTTGAACGATAAATGCTGATCTGTTTTGAAGCAAATAATCACTCCAGACTGGAATGAGTGTTTACAATGAAAGTATAAAAATCCAAAAGGGAAAAAGAAAAGTTTTGAAAATGTATGGCTTTTTTTTTTGTTTTCAGTTTCAACTTTGCAAGATGATAAATTACATCCTTACGTGTGATGTATTATAATGAGCAGTACACATTTCAAAATGAGAAGTAATTACAAAACAAAAACAAACAAATCCTGCAATGAGCTGTTAAAGCTGAAAATCTCCCAGCACAGCGTTTTCAAACAGCTGTACTGCTAAATTGCCTGTTCCCTTGATATCAAAGAACAGAGAGAAAACTCCTGCTAGAGGGTTCAGCCAGTACAGCCTCAGGTAATGTGCAACCACCAGAGAGAAAGAGGGAGAGAAACAGATCTAGAAAACAGGGCAGGCTGGTCAAACAAATGGACCTGGGGCAGGTGCATAGGGGTTACTTGAGAAGTGGCATCCATCACAACAGATGGATCCATAAAGGAAACCTTTTTTGAGGAGACATTACTGATATTCATCAAAAAAAGAAAAATAACAGCCCACATTATACTCTTAATCTAGGAAATGGGGAGTTTTGAGGTAGTTAGTGTATTGTATTTATTATTTTCAATGATTTTTTTTTTCATTGCTTATAAATACCTGAAGGGTGGGTGTTAAGAGAATGGGACAAGAGACTTTTCAGTGGTGCCCAGCAGCAGGCCAAGGGACAATGAGCACAAATTGGAACATGGGAAGTTCAGTCTGAATGTAACAACAAAACTTCTTTACTTTTATGGGGCCAGGTCCCTGTCCCAGGCTGCCCAGAGAGGTTGTGGAGTCTCCTACTCTGGAGAAATTCCAAACCCCCCTGGACACTGTGCTGCTGGGCCCCCTGCTCTGGGTGACCCTGCTGGAGCAGGAGGTTGGTCAAGATGATCTCCAGAGGTCCCTTTCACCCCCACCATTCTGGGATTCACTGCTGGAGGGATTTGATCTCCAGACATCAGGTGTAGTTATGTGTCACCAGAAGTTAGAATAAGCCACATGTCAAGATTCCTTGTTGCAATGACCACATTTAATACAGGGCAAGAGTCTGAGCATCTTCCCTCACTCCAGAGTAGCCAGTGGATGCTGCTTAGGTACCAGAGCTTTGCTTGTGTCTTGAGGGGTTTGTTCATGTGTTCATGCTCTAGAAAATAGCTACAACTTTGTGACCAGTCTTGGTGGAGAACACTGCACCAGATAAATGAGCAGAATTTCATTGACAACAGAGACACCTGAGCTGGAATAACTTACATCAAAAACTGAAAGGGAGGAAAATCCAATCTTCCATCTCTATTGTTTCACTTGGCAGGACCTTAGTTTTCAGCATGGGCTAATGTGACAGGGAATTAATGTAATGACTTCCTAGAAGATAAGTTTATTTATCGCAACAACAACAACAACAAAAAAGAGGAATGTACAAAGAATGAAGGCTACATTTTGTGCAAAGACTGATACATGTGCTGCACGGGTTGTGGTCTTTCATCTCTTCCTTGAAATCCTTACCCCTTTCAGCTCATAATATTCTATTGGTGTTGTTGGGATAACTATAGCTGGGAACCAAACTAATATCCTCAGCACAGTCTTACAGTGTCCCAGTGATGAAACAGTTGGTTGCTTACTGATCTGTGGGAGCCATGTAAGAGAGCTGGCATCAGAACCAGAGGGTAAGGACAAGGATGTGTCTCTTCCAATGAAGATACCACCCAGATGCTGGAAGCTCTCTGATATGCAGAACATACTAGGTTATATCCATGAATCTCACATGCAATGGGAAAGATTTACTATACTGGAAGTGAAAAATTGCCAGCATCTTGGCACTTCCTATTTGCCATGTCAAATTCTTGTCAGGACCTTGAAATCTGGGGAAGATGAACTTCACTCCTTGTGTAATTCACATTACAGTAGCATTTGGAGGGAATACTCCTTTCTGCCTTCTGTAGAAGTCCATTTGTCCCAGTCAGATTATTGATCCCATATGGGTGATGAATACATCTCCTGAGGCATCTTTTCTAACATTCCTGAGGCTTCTAATAGAATAAGTGATCCACAAGCAATTCCCACTGGACAGGTTTTGGAAGTGATTTAGGATCCAAGTGCCATGAACAAATTGAGCAGAGAAGTGCAGTCCCTACTTTGTCACAGGGTTTCATGACTGGCTTGGATAAAGTTGTGAGTAACTGGGTCTGACCTCATAGCTGATCCTGCTTTGAGTGTTGGGTTATGTATTTTAAGTCTATAACTTGTGTGGAAACACACATTTCTGCAGACAGGCAGAACACAGAAGCTTGCATTCAACTTGGAACCATCCCTGAAAGAAACTCTGACTACAGAAGCAGCCAAAACTAAATCAACCGTCATGACTACTTCCCTCAGGGGTAATTTCATCCTCCTCCACAGATTAGTATAGATTTGAGATTAGACTTTTTCTTTCTTTAGCCACTGTGTCAGTATTTTGGTTTCGGTATTCAGAAAATCCTATGGAAATCCACTTTCCCCAACAGTGCCTAAACAAACAGCATCTTTGTATTTTTGGAATTGGCTTTATTTTGTTTTCATGGAAATCTAGAAGCAGCTGCCAACCTTAGATTCCCGGGAAAAGGAGATGGGAGCTTATTTGTAGATTTGCATCCTTCTGTCTTCAATAGATCCTAGTGGATTACACACAAAATTTGGACCCAGGCACATCACTTCTTCATCCATTTACAGATCTGAAGCTCCACATTTTCTTCTTTCAGAAAGAAGAAACTCTCTAAGGAGGAAGTTCCAGATAAAAATCTTCCTTTTTTTTTTTAGACCTTCCATTTGGTTTTCTCTGGAAGGGGCCCCCACTAACTTGTCTTCCCAGCTGGTGACTCCAGGGGAAATTTTCCTAAACTTCAGTGCCATTCTGCAACTCCTCAAGAAAGCTGAATGTACAGTTCCAGTCCTTTGTTATTATGAGTGTAACAGCTCTGCTCTGGTTAATTGCAGTAACTGATGAAAATAGACAATTTGCAGCTTCTTGAGAGAACAATAGAAGAATAAAAAGACTAATGACAACAGACAAGTGTTGTGGCCTAGGGAAGGGAGAGCGACATCGTTTCCCCATATTCAAAGTTGGACAACATGTATCCAATTTTCTTCCTTTCATCATCAGCAAATAATTCAGATGTTTCCCATCCCTTAATTGTGCCTTTGTTTCTTTGATGAGGGGAAATCATTACCGTGATGATCTGTTGGCTAAATTTTCCCCACATCTGCAGAGTGTTTCACCAAGTGGGCCATTTGCCCATTTGCAAGCTAATAAACAAGAGGAATTTTGAATTCTTGAGATGGAGGCTATACCAGGGGCTTGGGAAAAGTCACATTTCAGAAAGCAGCCTGTGTTGGGATAGGAGGAAGATTTTCTATATCCTGCTAGAATTCGAGCAAATTATGACAAATATAATCTTTTGCTTTGTAAATCTTGGTGAAAAGATCACATGACTTCAGGCTCATAAAATCTTTTCCAAGAGGCCACTGAACCATTCATTTGACTCCGACTGCAGAAAAAAGGAACATGTGGCTACACTAAGGCACTGGACAAAGAACAAGGTGAGTTTTTGCAGCCTGTTTGGTGGCTGAAACAGGTTTTCATTGTGGTAAGGAAAAATATTTATGGAGGTACAGTGGAGAGAAGCAAAAAGAAGCTCCTGGCAGCTCTCTGATCCATTCCTGGCCAACATGGGGACCACACACTCAATCATAGCCTCTCCTTTGAGTGTAGTATGGTTCCTGGCCAGGTTAGAGCTTCAGTGAGAAAATATCTTTCCATTTTATTCTCTATCTATCCACAAAGACTTACATATTGCAGTCCATATTGTGGCTTGCAAATAAATCACTAAGAAGGTGTGCATCATTATTGGAGGGATTGGGTCATTTGCTGGACCAGAAAGATATAGGGATCTAGAAATACCAGGTTCTCTCCAGGATTGCTTCAGGCAGATGAAATTTCGTCCCCTCTTTTAAATTGTTTTCAAACCTGACTAACAACTCATCATGGTTAAAAAGTAAAGAAATAATCTCCCTGTGCATGGTATTGTTCCATGTTCTCTTTCACATGGCAGGTGGTTTTGAAGTCATAATAACATGAATTAAGAGTTCAAAATGGCAAACATTTAAAAGCATAGCCTCCATCTCTGCATGCCTTTCATTTGTTCTCTAACCCTGGGATATAAAGGAGTATTATCTGCAAGAAGATACCATGCCAGCCTACTGCATGTGGATTTGCAGCTTGAGTTACACATACTGATCTTATTCTGATATTCTCTACAGGATATTGCAAATATTTCCTTTTAGGTTTTTAATATACTAGGATACCTTGTATATTATTTTTTACCCCCCTCTTTATAAACCTTGGGTATGTGTTCTCTCATCTCAGAGACTTGGACTGACATTTCAGCCAGGAGGGAAAAGTCATGGGAAGTCATTTATTTCACAAGAGAGAAAACCAATTTTCTACTGTTTTAAAACTGTGAGGCTGTTTTCAAGAAATACCCCAATTGATCTCCAGTTTTTTTCAGGCAGCAGCAGTTGCTTTCAGGCATGTTTGATCTCACTTTTGCATCTCCATCAGGTTTTGAACCTGGATGCTTCTCTATTGAGTCACTGCCGTATAACAAAGAGAGCTACTTTGCTCATGTAGCTAATTGGCTGTTACCCTGTAGCAGAGTGGTCATTAGAAGTAAACATGCTACTTAGGCTGATCATCTGCACTCTTAATACATCCATCCTGTTAAATCTGAGTGTTTACCTTTGAATTTAGAAATAGCACCCTTAAGAGCCTAGTTAGCACCAATTTCCTCTTGGAATTAAGACTCCGAAATCTAACTCCGTTTTTCTGTTAGAAAGCTTCGCTAACTAGGATCTTAAGGGTGCCATTTCTAAATTCACATTTTAGAGTGTTTTGCATCATGAGCAGCATGAAAAACACGATCACAGCTCTCACTTTGTAAGGTTTGATGAATCGCCTTATACCCCTCATCTGCTCATCTGTGGCTGATGGGGACTTAAGTAGAGGCTTAACTGTGTGATGGGATGAATTTCAGCTCAGGAAGGATGCATATCAAGCTCAGTTATGCTCAGCACTCCAACTCAGTGCTCCACAGAACTTCTTTTTCATTCTTTTATTTTCATGATGCCAGGTAACAGCAGCACAGCTGTCTTTGCACGTAGTGTACATGCTGCCAAACAACATTAGGTCTACTCAGGGTGTGTGGAGAATAGTCTGTTTCATAAAATCTGTCCCAGATGAAGATAATCAGCTTACATTTTTTTTCTGTGGGGAAGTATGAATGAGTTTAAACTCTTGGCTTTTGCTACTTGAAAAGAGATGACTGAAAAGTTCGTGATTAATTAGGAATATGACAGATTTATAAACTTAGAATTTATAAACAAAGAATTTTTTCCTTATGTTTAGGTGGAACTTCCTGTGTTCTGCTTTGTGCCTGTTGGCTCTTGTCCTATCACTGAAGAGACTTGTGAGAGTCATTTCTGTGAGAGCAAAACACATTAAAAATACTGCAATGCATAAAAGAATGGAAAAGAAATGAGGCTGAGGAAAACGAAACCCTAGTTCCTCTGTCACTGCAAGCTAAATCATAATCATTATCATTAATTAGCAATACTTAAGAGTCTTAGTAATGAATCATCTTGTCAGTAGCTTTAGTGGGCTGAAAGGCTGAGTGGCAACAGATTTGAAATCTCAGCATCTCCACCTGTTCTGCAGTCACTCCTTCCAGATGAGACCATGCTGCAGCTTCTGGCAGTGTACCTTTGCTGTTGATAAACAGCAGCATTCCCCTTCAGGGTCATCAATCCCACATCTTTTAAGCAGCATTAAGTTAATTTTAAATTAAAGGGGAGAAAAAAAAGAGGAAAAAAACCCCTACAAACTAAATCATAACAAAAAGCCAACACAGAGGAAATCAATGTTTGGGGCTGAGCTAATTAAGCCAGGAAAAAAGAGGCTTTGTGAATGTGGAGCCACAAAATGCACACTCACACATACACAAATACATTTGAATTGTTTAAGGAATTAGAGTGTAAGGAAATGATATTTTATAGTGCACCAAACTGCCAAACATGCCATAACCCTCTGAAAACCACTTAGGCTTTAATGGCTGAAAGGAATAAAACTGACAAAAGAATAAATTTCCTGTGCACTCTGACATCAGAATAAATTTCCAATGGAAACAGTGTTGTTTTCCTCACTGATTTCAAAGAGGCCACTGCATATGATGACTTTAAAGGGATCTGTGCTTGGTTTGGGAGGGCAGTATATCTCAGTTTGAAGAAGGCTGGAGAGATGTTTGCCAGTGAGAGCAGCTGAGGATAGTAAATGGCCAAGAAAATGCTGTCACCACTGGTGGAATAAGTGGGATACCCAGTGTGGAGAATTTTGTTTGACAGGTGCCCGGGGTAAAATCTGCACATTTAGGAGCTGGAATGGGAGTTTATTCACACCTTAGCAGCAGAAGGAACTGTGGTGCTTACTGAGTTCAGTCTCCTTTGCTCTGTGGAAATCATGCCATGGATGTTAGATCTTAGAAAATTTACTGTGTGCACCCTGAAAATGACATAAGCTGTAAAGCCACCTCTCCAATGCACTGTAGCAAGCTAAATTCAACACATTTAAATATTTTAAGAGATCAAAACCTACATAAATAGCAAGGTGCCTAAAGAAGCAAGCAGGAAAGAATGAGGACATTGGCTTTGGACTTTTTTAGTAGTTGTAGGTTTGTAAGGTGGAAAATGTCCAGATGCTCCTAGGATGTGGCTGTTGCCCTAAGGAAGAAGGTGACCCCTTCTTTCCATCTGTTCCTCAAAATTCAGTGTTCTTTAGTGTATGATATGGTTTTGAGGTCATAATAATACGACGAGAGGAATAAAGGATATCTTTATTTAGAAAAGAATATTCTGCAAATCATTAGATGTTGACATCCCCATTAACCTGCTCTTGTCTGACAGTCAGTGGAAGGATAATTAATATAATCCCTAGAGCTAAGAATGAGAGTCATGTCTTCCTGAGGTCTAACACAGGTCATAGGGCAGATGAATGAAGCCCTTAAAACACCTATTTCTGTCTGTTTACTGTGGAAGAAGTCAAGGGTGACACGCTCAGCAGTGGATTTTAAGCATCTAAATTTAAGTGACATGAATCATACAATAAATGCCCTAACAGCGAGGACATTCATTATTCTCACATGGAATAATTGACCACGGGGAGAAACCTGCCCATGGCTTGCTGCCTTTAGCAGTAGTGAATACAATTTCCAACAGGCAATAAAGCTACAGACGTCTACTGTACCATCTATTAATTTCCCTTGATTTAAGCATTTTATTCCATTATCCAAGCAGGTGAGGCTGTATGTTGGCATTATATGAGCCTTACACACATCCTTCATCTTTCTGTCATTCCTGGTTTAACTCCCTCGACTGCCCCGATGCTGACAGGACTATAAATGGCATAACACAAGCCGTGGAGGAGCAGCCCAGACCCATCAAGTCATGCTTCTGCTTGCAATGCTCCCTTCATCATCCTGATCAGCCTTCCCAAGCAATCTTGCATTCATTATCAGTCTTTCAAATCTTCTCTTGCTTTGCTTCACGCATTCCCTGACAAGGGTAGCAGAGCTGCAGGCAGAGGGTAGTAGTAACAAAGCTGGAGGTGGAAGTGTTGTCTTCACCAGAAATTCCTATCTCAGTCCCTTTTCCAGATTAAAGATGCAGAGCCAGCACATCAGCACCTGCATGGCTCCAGGGCTTCCACCTGCAGTGCTGTTTATCCTCCAGTTTAATTGAGATTAAGAGCAATGCCAAAAGATGAAACTAAAGGCACAAAGCAGCCTTCAAGGAATTAATCAAGGTTTCTTTCATAAGCCTTTTTACCTCCCCCTTGTTTTTCTAGCTGAAGGTATTACCCCTTCATTCATCTATTTCTGCCAGAGTCAGGATGCTCAGGTAATTTAAGTATTTCTGCAGAATGACTGTACTGACATTGTAAATTGTGGCAGAAAATTTGGGTTTGAGCATAATCCAGGAGACCAATCTCCTGTTTCTGCATCCTTTCATGCATGTCATGTTTCAAGGAGTTAGATAATGGTCGTTAATTATCTCACATGATGCAGGAGAACTGAGACTACCCACATTGACTAATTTTTCACCAAGGGAACAATTAGACATGGGAATAATCTCCTGAGGGAAGTGGTGGATTCCCCTACACTGGACAGTTTTAAAACTCAACTTGACAGGGTGCTGGGCCAGCTCTTAAAAGAGATATATATCTCTATATAAATATATTTATTTTCTTTTTACCTTAAAAGGTTGGACTAGATGATCCTTGAGGTCACTTCCAACCTGGGGGTTGGATATGAGTCTGTGATTTATGATTTTATAAATTACTGTGAGGAACTAACTGGTGAAGACATCTTGAAGATTACAATGGTCCTGGGACCTCACACAACTTTTGAAATCTGACTTTTCTACAAAGCAAATGTTTTCACCTTTCTTGAGATGGGGATGTTTGAGGCCATGCTACAAAGTGTAGTGCTGGCCCTAGCATTGCTCCAAATGCAAATGATACAACATTGAATCAGGTGGAGGTCATGGGGTCTAGAGGCTGTATGGATAAGTCCAGAACTGATTTAACTCACTACCCCTCCATGCAGCTCTGGAGTAACCTCTTAATCCCATCCTTTCTTTCCACCTCTTCTGCCTGCTCTCTGTGCTCTCCATAACTTTAAAATACTACTTTTTTTTTTTTTCCCAATGGAAAAAGTGAATAGAGGGATATAGATATTTTAGTTGCTCTTTGATAACTCTAAGGTGATTGCTGGAGAAAGCTGCTTGCTTGGCCCTTAAAGCAGCTCTGACAACTGCTTTGAGGTTCTTTCAAAGCATCTAGAGTGGCCCATCCATAGCTTCCCATTCTAGCACCAGCTCAGACAGAGTTGGTTTGGGAAAGCTCTGCTCTAGGCTTCATCATATCCTTCCTGGGTGTCATTTCAAAGCAAAAGAGCAATGACAGAAGGAATAGTATTTCTCCTAGAACTCCAATTTTTAATTTCCAATTCCATCTACTTGATTTCACTCTGTTGTTCTTGTTTGACTGATCCTCAGCTCCCACCAGGGCGAAGTACAGGGGAAATCTCTGTTTCCTCCCTTTAACTTCTTACAGGCTGCCTACAGGCAATGCCTCAGGTTTCACAGCCAGTTGAAAGCAATGCCTTTTGGAAGATGTGTGAGTTACATGGCCACTCTCTATATATCAGCTGCCTGGCCATTAAAACTTCAGATGTTAAGTGAGGATGGCAAAAAAAAAAGTGCATCCTGGAAACAACTGAAGTGAATACTTCCTTTCCACTGAGGCAGCTAAATCTGTATTTTCTGAGAGTCCTGCCCTTCACACCTGCCAGATATAAGCTTTTCTGAGACCCTTTTTACCTTTTATAATTGACAGAACCATATTTCTGTCATATATGCTTCCTTTCTATTTTCATCAGTATCGTAATTATGGATTTCCACTTGGTAATTAGATCTGAATGATGTTGCCTCTCCTTTCAAACTAGAAAAAACAGTCCTCCTTCTCTCTGCTACGTACAGAACTTCTATATTTTTTCCTGGTTTTGAAAGAAGAAAATTCACACTCAGGAAGTAGGGCAGGGGAACAAAATGTTATAAGAGAACCCAGAATATCAATAAATAAGCTTGGACAAATGTGATATTCTGGCAGCAGTAGAGAATGAAACAGGGCCTTATATAAAACAAAACCAGAATACACAGGCACAGCAATCACTGAAAACAGACCTGAAAAGGCCAGACAGTGTTCTAGAATGGAGAAGATCCCTTATCAAAGCTTTATAAAAGCCAACACTAAGGTGAACCTTAGAAAGGTTTTTCCTTCTCTGATCTCCCTGTGGAAGAATCTTCTAATCAGAAGTGAACCTCAAACACCTCTCAGCTGAGCTATGCCATTGTGTGTTCCCACAGTAATTAGGACTTTATAAATTTTTTAAAGTAGGACCCATCTGCCTTTTCACTTTCCTTTTCTCCTATACATAGCTTTCTTACTTGCTTCTAAACTATTTTTTTTTCCTTTTGTTTTACTGCCAGAAAGCATTGCATACCAAACTGAGTGACATTAAAATGTGTCTGAGGGAAGACTGAACAGTCAGAGAAATTTAAGTTTTCACTCAAGTAAATTTCCACAGTTATTGAAATACTTTATGGTATTTTTGTGTTAGTGATGTTTCTTCCCTCTCGTTTTTTCCCACTCAATTTTCCTCTACATTTACTAAAAGACTGTCTTTTCAATCTTTCTTAAGAAGCTGAGACTACCAGAATGCCTTACATCTTTTGATTCCTTGTACATTATAGATCCAGGGTACAGTGTTGCCTGGTGGAGAGCTCAGCTTGCTTCAAATAATATTTTATGACATTACAATCCTTGAAAAATCAGTTATATTCATCCTGTACTTTTGTTCTGTAGGAAAATCTGTCTATTCTAGGAAGAATGCTTATTCAGTTCATTGGGAAGAGCAGTGAAGAGATTTTTGCCTTTACTGAAATACTGCAAGGCTTGGTATTATACAGAAAACTGTTATGGTATGAAGATATGTCCTATTTGCCACTGACTTCATGAAAATATGGATTATTCTAAGATAACAGTAAGCTAAATCCCTTCCTGAGCCCATGTTTGCTGAAGAACATCAGAAAGGAATAGCTGTGGTCAAATAGCCAGGACCAGAGCAGATCTCATCATGGTGTGTCCACTGTATCCTTACTGTGCTCAGACATCCAGCAGCTGAGTGTGAGTACCACTGGTGAAGGAGGGAAATCCTGCTTTGCTGACTCTCTGACAGCATCTATTGCCTTCTCAGAGTCAAATGCATGGGCTGCAAACCACTCTTCCCTCTGAGGTGTTTGGGGGGTAGCAGAGCTCAGCTTTTGAGCTCAAGACTAATTCAGACCGTGACAAATTTGTTCCCTGAATCCATACTCTTTTTAATCTAAATGTCAGGTAGGAAATTAAAGCCCTGCTGAAACGGAGTGTATTACCAGCATTTTATTAGATCACAAACAATTTAATAACCAGATAGAGGGAGAAGGTCATTTTGTTGTCAGTCCAGCTTATCTCATAAATTAGGCATCAAGTTTTGCACAAAAGCATCTCTCAGCAAATAAAATTATCTGGTCTGATGAAGGGCCTCTGTCCATGGAAAACAGATAACACAGATGAAAGAGGGAGCCCTGTAATAAAATTATTACCCAGGAATGTATTAAAAAGGGAATGGATTCTTTAAAAATACTTATCACACATTTATCCCATTAACAGTAAGCAAATGCCAAAGGAGCAAAGGACACACCTTCCTGATGAATTCATGTGAAATCATTTCAAGGTCAGTAAACAAAAGGGATGGCAGATGAAATATTGAGTATAAATAGGGTAGCTCTTAGTGACCTCACTGGCTGAAAAGGTCAGAAACCCAGAGCATTATCTCTTCACTAGAAATATTTATGGCCCAGAAATGACAATCTTCTGAGCAGAAGCAGAGCAGTGAGCGATGGGCACCAACCTGGCATTGATTTCAATGTATCAGGCTGCAAATCTGTCTCTGGGGTGGGAGAAAGGAGTCCAGAGAAAATAGTTTGGTTGGAGTAATTTTTTTTTTTGCTTGTTTTCTGAGAATATGAAGGTCTGGTGTTGTTCAATTCGTTTGTCTGCAGCTCACAAGGGATTTCTGTGCCCCTCGTCTCAAGCTGCCTTCCTCTTTTCAGCCTCATTAGAGTGAATTTAGAGAATGCATTAAATGTCCTGCTGAAAAGGGACTGCAAGTTGTGGTGCTTTAACCATTAAGAGGTGCTGAAAGGCAAATGTGGTGGCAGAAGCAGCAGCAGGCAGTGCCTACATGTCAGCTCACTGCTGCTGCCACCATCATGTTGAAGACACCAGCACAGTGAGGAGAGAGGAGAAAAGAGAGAGGAGAGGATAAGGTCTTTACCTCCTGTGACAGCAGCTGACTTGCATTTCTCTTCCACTTTTCTCTGCATGAAGTTCCATCAATCTTTGCTCAAAATGTAGCCATGCAGTTTTCTTCTACCCCTTCTCCACACAGCCCTGGGGATGCAGTGAGCCAGTGGCCTTCAGAAAATGAAGAAGCAGAATAAAATTCTGCAGAAAATAAAGTTTTGTACAATACAGTAGTCTCTGAACTCAATATGCAAACTCAAGTTTGCTCTGGAAACCTCTCAGTAGTACCTGTGCCTGAGAGCTGGGTTTGATCCATATGCCAGAGCTCACAGCTCCCCTAGCAATGACCATGAAACAGCCCCTCCACCTTCCTCTTCTGCTTCACATAAAATCTCTCTGACTAATACCTGTTCTGATGTGATTTTAGCTGCCCCAACTCAAGCTCTGAGAGGAAGCACCACACCTGGTAAACTGTTATTTTTCTTCATGCAATAAAGCTGGGCCAGCCTCACCCAATACTCTTCTGTTAATTAACCACTTCCATCCCTCCTCTTAATTCTGCAGTGTATTGGTGATGAGCTTGGCCTAGCAGTCACTGAAAAGACACACAGTGTAAGAATTATTCAGGAAAAAGCTTGAGAATAAAGCTTGATCCAGGGCAGGGATCCCATTGATTTCAAATCACACTATTTCCAAACACTTTTACTCTTTGCCTATGCAGCCCAATGGAGAGAGGAATGCATTCCTGGTAAGCTCTTTACCTTTCTGGTTGTGAGAAATAAAACAGAAGAAAACATGGTTGGGGTTTTTTTGGGAGAGAGAGGGACTAAAAGGAAAGAATATTTTTTATTCTGACATAAAGACTGTTCAGTGAAGAAATGGGAATACTTTTCTGACATGCTGTGCTGAGTGGTGGACACCTATTTTTGTCTCCTGTCTGAGAAGCCAGGATCTGTCCCTACAACTAGCAGTGGGTTTCTAACGTGGTCCCAGGGCTATTTACCCAATGTCATCCCATTTTTGTGCTGCTAATGAACAACAACCTTGTTCCTGATAACAGGTTAGAGATGATGCATGGTCTGATGGGGTGCAAAATCCTAGGTCATTTGTTCATAGAATACAGGATCTCTTAATGTGGAAACCATTAGTCAAGGACAGGTTTTTTATTGCCAAATGGAGAGATACACATTCCCAAGACATGAAATGGTTGGCCATCTTAGCAAGAAAGGAAAGCCATGTCTCCAGAGAGATTTATGGGCCACTCAAGGTTAAAAAGAGGAAAAGCTCACACCATGGTATTTCTACTAAACATTTAATCCAGTGCTTGGATTTATTTACTGTCCTTGTATAGATTATTTTAGTACTGGTGTCAGCAAGGCTGTAGACTTCAACAAGGTCTTAAAAACCTAGTGCTGATGAAGTGTTGTTAACCAAAAGACTTGTAAGTGGAAAATAAATAACAGGATAGGACACTCATGCTGTGTAGTCTGGATCCATTGGCAGGTAGAGTACATATAAACATCTGCTTTAAGGCTATCAAGTACAAAATCCTGTGTGTGGGCACAACAAATGCAACCCTGGGGACATCTGGGGTCTAACAAGGCCAAGACTGCCTAGGTAACTGTATTAGTAGATAAGGCTGGGATTACATAGGTAATGTTTCCAGAAATACCAATTTTTGCTAGAGCAAAATTGGGACAAATAAAAAAAAAATAATGTGAGGTGAGTTGTTTATCTGGGAGGACACAAGAGCAAAGAGAAGGAGGGGTCAAGGTGGGAGGGGAAGAGAAGGCATGGGAGAGTAGAGCAGATAAGGATCAAGAACTTGGGTAGAGTGTGTATTTTGTGGGGTTATTTCAAGGGGATTCACCTGAGACACCAGGTGCCAGCTTTCAGATTTCATCTGGAATGGGAAATGTAAAGAAAGAAACCATGGGAAAATGGGAATTCCCATATTCTGAAGATGAAAGCAAATGGATTGTGAGAAATCCTCCTGGGTTGGTTTGGGTTTTTTTCCCCACCTCCTCTGAGGAAGAATTTTATTAAAACCCAGCCATGGGATCACCTACAGTTGCTTATAACTGCAAGTAAGCTTCAAATCAGATGCCAATATCCAAACCCTGACAGTTCTGGAGAACTTTAATCCATTAAGCAATTAAGTAATTTCTCTAATTGTGAGACCATGCCAAGGTCCAGTGTCTGACCTTGCATAATATTGGGAAAGATTGCATTCTGACCAGTCCAAGAGCTATCTAATTAAAGACTAATCAAAGTAATACTGATGAAAGCTTTTTACTTTGTTCTACAACTTTAGATAGCACTTTGATGTTACCAACATAGTGCCAATAGGGGAGCAGGTTAATTACTGGGGGTTATTGCTGCAGATGTTTGATGGAAACAGAAGGCAGAACTTCTGCTAGATTTATTAAATACCCTTTCACTGTTGTAGAAAGATAAATGAAGAGAACCATATGGAAAATACAGGTGATATTTAATAATAATAACCTTTTCTGAGACCTGAATATCCCTTACTGTGGAGGCAGTGGTTAACAGGATAAACAATTCAATCCATCTCAATCTATGCATTTAAGTAGAGCTATATTCCTGTTGTTATTTACCTGATCAAATTTGTCTTCTTATTTGCCTTTTTATTGATACATATTTCTCTCTCTCTCTTGTGTTTCTGAAGCACATGGCACCCTGTGATCTGAGTGCTCAGCTTCTGGTTTCGGGATTATCCTGTATAAAGGGAAACAGGGAGGCTCTGGAAGCTGACTGAGAGGTGAACATCCATGGTAAATATATATTAGACATTAGGAAGACATTTTTTACAGTGAGGGTGGTGAAACACTGGCACAGGTTGCCTGGAGAGGTGGTTGGTGCCTCATCCTTGGAAACATTCAGTATCAGCAAAATTGTGTCCTGTGCAGTGTCCTTAGGTTAACGTTCATATGTATCTTCATTTTCTAATAATTTCATAATTCTAATAATTTTCTCATAAATTTCTAATAGTTTCATAATTCGTCTACTTATAGATTTGATTCTTTGGGGTTGGTTTCTTTTCATTGTACAGAAAAAGTACTTTATAGAGTGATGTGAGCTCCTTAGCTCACTGTGCCTCACTATGGCAGGATGGAGTGTTGGCATTCAAGTAACAGTTTTATATATCCATGTCTCCAGATGTCTCCAGTGCCAACCAAAAGAAGGCCTAAGGATTCCTTATAAAGGTTTCTTGTTGTTATTATTGCCTGCTGCAGCTTCACCCTTGAGAATCCTTTTATCACTTAACACAGGCAGCAAATTAATTCTCTCCTAAATGCAAAAATCTAATGACATTTTTTTTCCATAAATCAAGACACTATCAGGGGATTTACTCCAGGGCAGCAGATTTCAGCTTGACTTTACAAAGATTTCAGTTTAGAAAGGTTTCCAGCAGAAGCTGTCACTGTCCCCAAAATCTTTCAGATGCTGGAAGGCAGTGCCAGTGAAATGCTGCATATGACAGGTCGTCCACAGCTGGTTTTAGGGTGAGAAATGAGAACAGATGGAGCAACTGTGGCAGAAACAATCTCCAGGGTGGAAAACTCATGTCTTCTTAGTGTGAACTGATGAACTGAAGCTGGTGTCTGTGTCAGATTTTCTCTCCTGTATAAGTAGAATCAAGAAGGGGACATTAAACATGCAATTTTCCAAAGGAACTACTGAAGTACCAAACAAATAAATTAAGATAGAACAGCAGATTCAGATGATGTGTTAAATATCCATTTTAGATAGACTGCTAGCATATATACTTGAGAGGACTGTGTGAATGTATATGGATGTCCTCAATCAGCTCAAGGCCTCAGCATTGCTCTTACTATGTCCATCCTGATTTGCAGAAAGTGAAGCCACATAAATGCTTTATTGAGCACAAATGCTTTACAAGAAAATATCCTCTTGCCTTCTGAAAGATAATAATTGATAAAACAGAGATGATGGACAAGTTTCCAATAACTCCTACCTTTAACTATCGTTGTTCTGAAGAGTAGGTTCTCCTTTAGGAGCTGGTTCAGCAGAGATGACAAGGACAGCTGGGGAATATCAAGGTAATCACCCATCTCCATGTGAAAAGGACTGTTTGCAATATTGCAGTCATTACTCAGAAGGAGCAGAGCCCCCAGGACAAGGAATTATCCAACCTGCCAGTCTGCAGAAGTCAATGAACCCAAGCACAGTTTCAAATCACATTGTTTGCAGTAAACTCTGTGCATTGTCATCCTACCTACTACAGAAGATGTTGCACGACTGTATCACCCCAGGATAACAAAGTTAATGTGCTCACCATCCTAGAGGCATTTTCCTTGCTTTTTTGTTTCTCCCATTAGACACTGATTTCCCACTCTTCCCTCAGTTATGAGTGCTGGAAGACCTGAAAAAAAAAAAAAAAGGAAGAGATGTAGCTCAGATGAGAAAAACAAGCTGTTCTCCTTACTTAAGCTGATGTACAAGGAGGAAATCCCTGGGTTTGAAGGGCTGGGCTTCAATTTATTGGCAACCAGCTGTGTCACTGTGAGTAGAATTAGGCTTGCAGTGAGTAGTTTCTGGTGCATATTTAATCCAGGTTAGGTAAATTTCCTTTCACAGGCATAGTTGCTCAATATTCCAACATCACAAAAGGTTGGGTTGAAAATATCAGTACTACTGAACAAAACTGAAAAAATCCAAACCCACAAGCAGAAAGATTTGAGGAGGAAGGAAACTTCTGATTCTTGTTTGAGGTCAGCAGCAAAAAAATACTGTACTAAGCCAGAATGATGGGAAATGAAAATGGGTGCTGAGAATTGACTGCCAGAGCAGATTGCATTTGGTTGCTTCCAGTGCTTGCTACTCCTACAGCAAGAAAAGCTGAATTGTTAGGAAGCTGCTTGGGCACTGCTCTGGTTTAGAAGCCAGGTGTGGCTTCTAAATCAAAATTTCTCTTAATCAAATAATCTTTCCAAGAGTGTTGAAAGAGCTGGCAGAAAAGATGCACTGGAATGAGCATTGCCTACAATATCACTGAAGGCACAAGCAAAATGTCTGGGATATGCTCTTAAGTGCAAAGCAATTATCATTGATTTTATGTTTCTATTATCTAAGACTCATTTGGTCCCTTATGCCTTTAAAATAAATATATTAGGTCAAAGTCCTTTGGGATTTAATGCATCTTGAGATCAGCTAATGCATTTAACAAGAATTTTCCTTTCAGAACCACCAGCATGAGCAAAATTCAAAAGGAAAAATTACATTTATTGGAGAAAGCAGTCAAAAAATGCACACCTCACTGCCCTGGCAAAAATAAGGACTTTGGAAATGAAATATATTGATGGTATGTGGAAATTCAAGCAGCAATGCAGGTTCAGATGGAATCACCTTACACTACTTTGGAAGGATTTAGTTGGGCTAGTACAACAGTACAGGAGGCAACACCTTAATTGACTCATTCTTGTGATTTCTGTTAGTGTGCCAAAGCAAACCTGGGGGTGGTCGTGTTCTTCACTGCTGAAATTAAACATGGGTCCAGCTCTTATGTCACACGGCCTTCTTTGTCAAAGGGAGCAACTCATCTTTCTGAATCACTAGAGTTTGTGATTCCCACTTGAAAAAGACCAGATGAAAAAAAATGTTATATAAAGCATCACAATATAAACTCCCATATTTCTGTCAATTGAGAATATATGGCTTTGTGACACTCCTCAGAAAGCTGTAGGTAGGATTTTTAATCAAATTCTGGAAAACTTTCAAGATTACTTCATCATTTTGTGTTTCTCTTTCATGAATTACTTGCTTGGTGTGGAAAAAAGAGACAGAGACTCTCTCAAATGCAGGACTTTTCCAAAGATCTAATTGATGACATCTTGTCCCTGAGTGGACAAAAGCTTCTCTTGAGTTAAAATCTCATCCAAGGGCAGGAGTTATGAGCTGCTGCCTTTCTTGGATGCCTTAAGAGGATATTACAGATCTAAGTCTGCTTTTTTTTTTTTTTTTCTCATTTAAAACCTGTTCTTATACAGCAGGACACTGGTCCTCAGTTTCATAACTTGGAGCCAGAGGGTAGATACAAGCTGCAACTTAATAGAAAGGTGCAAGAATAAATAACTAGCATTGCTTGTCACAGGGGCAATAGTTATTTGGACTAATCCAGTGTACTGGGGAATCTTTTCCTGTGACAAATATTTCTGTGATAAATAGAAACAAAACTCCTGATTTGTGAGTTAGTCTTTGGTAATGTGCTTCTCTGGCTTCCGAAAATGGATGATTTCTTTGAAAGTCTGGAATTGACCTAGTCATGCAAGAAGTGCATCCACCTGTCAAAGGACATTCAGGAGTCTTGCTTTCTCAGGCTCCTTAAGAAAAAATAAGATAAGCAAAGATGAGAAAACCAGTTATTTCCATTCCTATGGCATATCACTGTAAAATACCAATCATTGCAAATGGATTCATTGGGGCAGACTTAATATACTTGGGTAAATTTTGGTGAAATCTTCAAGTGCTGGCAACCCTTCTACCAAAGGCAACACACAGCATTCCATTTCCTACCTCACTGAAACACACAATTTTATGGAGGAATTGATTCTTACAGCTCAAAATAAATTAACATGTTCTCATCATGTTTTGTTTCCCACCAAATCAGATAACTGAATGGAAAATAGATATGAAATGGCTTGCAGCAAAAGGGTCTGTTTGACTCAGGTTCTTGTCTGACATCCATGTGTGGACCTACCTTTTTTCTTCTTTGGGAAAGCTGGTATTCCTTGATTTATATTTTATTTTTAGATTATTTTTTTTCTTTTTCAATCTCTCTCTTTACTGAAAGATGTACTCTACTTAAAATTATGAATCATAGGCTAGTTGATTTAAAGACAGACTTTGTTGTTTATAATGTATGGTTGCTATGGCTCAGAGATGGTAATTGGCTTCCAGTCTTTCCCTTCCAGCATTGTCTTTGTAAGTAGTAAAAAAAACCCTTATGCTGTTTTGTCCTTTGAGAAAACCTCACAGAAGCAAAATAAATAATTGCTGTGATAAGAGTAAGTAAACAAAGGAAATCAAACCTTCTCATCTGACAACTGTGCACCTTGCCCACTGGAAAAAAAAAGAGATAAGCATTCAAGTAGCCTGAACCTTACCTTCTGAATTTCTAAAAATATCTTTTTTTTTCCTCTTGTTTTTCACTCTCCTTATATCAAAAGGAAACGAAGGTGTATGTGTGTCCAGAGCAACATTTCCAAAAACCTTTCTGGTGGTAAGTCTTCTTTTTAAATGTTTTTGTACTCTGGTCTCTGTGTAATAAAGTATTGTGTGAGACAATAAGTATAGTCTTAAAGTTAACTCTGCCTTCAATGTAGTCATGCTCAAAGGAGGTGAAATAAGCTTGTGCTTGTATGCTGTGTTGAATTGGATCTTTGACTATCCGTACAGAAGTGTAAAATAAAAATGTCATTTTTTACACAGTGCTAAATGAATAACAATTGGGAGAATGGTAAAGGTCAAAGAGGGAATCTGTTCTATATTATCAGTACATAAGAAATAACTTTGCTTTAAAACATTGGACTCTAAGGCATTTCCAGTTCTATGTTTCTAAGAATCTAAAAAGGCAAAAACCTACTTAAAAAAAACCCAAACACAAAGGAAAAAAAAAAAACAACAAAACAAAAAGGAAAAAAAAACTCCTTTTAGATTATTGTTGGTAGGATAAAAAAGTGCTTGGAGACATGTCTTGGAAAGCTATTTCATTACCTGCACTGCAATCTAATCCATCTACTTATTTATCTGGAGTTGAAAGAAGCTGACAAATTCAAGGCAATATTAGAATGCAACATCAGTCCAATTAGCCTCGACAGCACTAATAACAATGATGTGCCACCTGTATCTGCTAAATGTTTCACCATCTTGGATTATGTTAATTGAAATTAATCAGCAACACAGCCAGGAGAACAAAGGCTGAGATAAATTTTTAGGAGATGTGATGGATTAATGCACCTACAGACATGACCTGATGTTAGGGAACAAAACATGTATCTACATACACATGAAGAGATCCAAGACAATTAAAAGCCAGACAGATGTTTTTTCACTTGTTATAATAGGATATAACAAGAAACATGGACAAACTGTGCAAGAATTGGGTTGATTCCTTCCATGCAGTACCCCCAAGGAGCTGACTGTAATATCTACCTGTCCACCTGCATAAATATCCAGGAAAGAAAAAGCAGTTTTCTGTATCATCACTTAATTAATATCAACCCTATAAAGTAAAATTATTTGCCTCACTTTCCAGACATTTTATGAGCTATGGATTTTGAGTAGGGATTTTCATTCCCATCTTTCTACATGGCTAAAACCTGCCATTAACAGATACATTTTACATGTTCTGTGTTTCATCCTTCCACAATAGGGTGGTGGCTTTAGGAATCTCACAGCAGTTATCTCAGGATTCATGGTGGGAAACAGTAAGATCAATCCTTCTACAGGTGACTGACTTTGGACAGGTAGATGTATGCACAGAGAGAATATACCTATTTCACCATTAAGTATTTTACAGCTTGAATCTCTTCTGGAAATTTCACCTACCTGAGCACTTTTTCTAAATCATCTCTAAAGAAAGAGCAAGTTAGAAACAAGTCATGTGTCATTAACAGAAATCCTATTTTCAGTGCTGGGAAAATGCCTCAGCATCTCAGAGTTACAGCTAGAGAAAATACTACTTTCTAATTTTATCCTAAACTCCTGTTGCTAGAACTGATTCAGTTCCCTTGTCAAACAGTTCAGGAACAAAGAACTGAAAAGGTGTTTATATCCTTGCCTTAGCTATCAGAAGAAATTATATAATCCTGTGTGGGAAGTTCTACCTAAAAAATGTAAGATTACCACCACAGTTTCCTTCCCTTTATATGTTTCCTTAAAGCCTGAGTGACTTTGTCCAAGTTCCAGGTGTAACAAGGGCTCTGGAGAACATACAAAAGCAGACATCACAGCAGAACCCATGAATTTCTTGATGCAGCCTCTCCTCTGTGGTGATGAGGATTGGAGACTGTTTATCTCACATTATCTGTGACTCATTTGATCAATGAGTAGATGATGGGCAGTAGAACACAACAATGTGGAGCAGATGTTGTGAAGTCTTTCCTTGGCCAACATGAGAACACTCAGGATGGACTCTGCTCCTGCATTTGGAAAGTCCTGGTCTTGAATAAAGGCTTTTTTTCCCTGTCTTTTGCCAAAACAATGCAGTAGAGGCACATTCTCATCACCTGCTGACATAAGACAGGTCTTGAGTAGTCAGAAGACAATGCTGCCATGGTCCTGCATATTCCTCAGTAGCTGGATATCACTTGCTCATTGATACATTCATATTCTGCCCCTTGGGGACACAGTTGCTGTCCTCATTTTGCCTGTGAAGCTTCCTAGACTCAGCAGTTGTGTGATGACTAAAACACAACCTGTGAGATAGAAACTAGAGCTTCTAAATCCCTGTTAACCTGTTAGGTGAAGACTCTGCTCTCAACCTTAAAATACCGGGCCAGAAAAGACTAGTGAGTGACAGAAACAGAGAATTAGAATTGAAGTAACATTTTACTTGCTTTCTCCTGATACCTCTCTTTCTTATCTTCTCTATTTTTTTACTTCTTTTAGAAATTACACATGAATTTGCTTCAGTCTATTTTAAGCAGGCACATGTGTGCCAGCAGCTTGGGTGCTAAGGTCAGCAGAGAAACCTTTCAGAGCTGCCACGGTGAACAATAATGAGGCCAGCAGAAGCAGCTTCCCTCTCTCCTGCTCATACACAGCGTGCTTGGTCGAGCCTGCCACACATTATCAGGCTGTAATTCATTTAGGCATTGGTCAAGGGATAACTTCCAGCATTCAGAGAAATTAGTCTTCAGAAATCTGATAAAGATATAAAACTGAGACAGCAAGGAGGAAGGGATATGTGTGTGTGGAAGTGGATATTGTTTAATCAGGGTGGAGATGAGCAGAGATACCAACAATGCGTCCTGCTGACCTGGAGGAACAGCAGTAGTCTCAAATCAGGAGTGATTTAAGGGAAAGAGAAAAAAAAAAGCCCCAAACCAGATTGTTTTTTTAATAAGCCCTGTGAAAGATGTTCTTGGAGCTTCATTCCTCAGCATGTTTTTCCACAATTAGATTCAGATGTTGGGGTATCACTTGTTTGTGTCTGAAGAGTGATATGTTCTTGAGCTAAAAATGAAACACAGAGCAGATGCTGACTTGAAGCGACGTGTTCCTAAAAGCAGGCGAGTTGGATGCTGTCAACAGTCAATAAACATGTGCAAAAAAAAAAGGCAACAAAGAAGAAGAAAAAAGAAAAGGCTGCAATTAGACATCACACTGTTTGACAGGGGATTAATGAACAGGATTAATTAAACAGTTGTGATTAACCCTGCACACCAAATTCTCATCTCTAATTTGCAGGTGAAGAAAGTAAGACAGGAGTCAGTGCCACCTCACTGGGGGGAGCTGAGGTGTTTGCCTTCAACCTCCACCTCCATAGACATGTGCTTATGTAGAGCTTTTCTTGACTGATTCATGCCAAGCAGTCAGAGATAAAACACAGGTGCAAAACTGAACCAGAACCCATTATAGAGATAGACATGGGAGAGAAATGGAAAGAAATAATAAACAACATTAAAACAGGGAATGAGCATTTCTATTCCACTCATTCCTGCTGTATTCTCTTCCTTATCCTGATGGGAAGGTATTGCTTTGGAGAAAAGACCTCCCTCCTCCTTCTGCTGGTCAGTGAAGAGTTGTCCATGTTTTCTCTTCACAGTAGAGGTTTTACAATGCACCTTCTTGGATGTAAAAATTTCCATGAGCTTCAGTGTTCTTAAAACACAGTTCTGTTCTACTCCTAAATTCTTCAATTCTTGGTCTATGTCTTGGCAGGCAAGTGAACTGAGGAACACTGATTAACCTGAAATTTATTTATTGTATCTTACTACTTTATGATCATTTCCTAGTAAATGCAGAGGTGCAGACAAGTTTTCCTTTTATTTATTTGTGCTTTTTGTTTAATTACTCCAGCATTGTTAGGGTTTCATGTCTTTATGACATCCTGAAATGACACCAGAGAAATCTAACTCCATTTACTTTTTTGAAGGAGGATATTTATATAACTTAAAACAAATGTCAAAATTAATATTAAGAAATACCTTAATATATTAACAAGTTCCTTATTCTTGAAATGCTTCACCTACAATGCATTTCACTTAGAATTAGATAGAATGTGATTGTGCTTTTCAATCTAAAAAACACTTCTACTGATATTGGATTGTTTAGCATAAAGTAGCCAGCATGGCTTTAACTGTTTATTGCATTTGTGGTATTGTGGATCATTTAAAAAAATAATAAAATAAAATAAGTCAGTTAAAACCAAGTCAGGATAATGTTTAGAAACTAGACTATTCATTAAAATCAATAGAATATTTAAAATCCCTGAGAATATGAGCTTGCAGTGCATTATTACCTGAGATATTTCATTTTCAGAGAGCTAAGCTGAGGTCAGAAAAATCCTGCCCAGAATTTGTGAAAAAAAACCCAACAAAAAAACCCCAAACTCCACATGTTTTTAAAAGAAACAATTTATTTAAAGTAATCACCATCTGCTGTTAATAAACAAGTTGAATTTAGGTATCTGGAGTTCAGTTTTCTCAATATTGAACTTAGTCTATCTTTACTGTGTATCTGCTACAGCTTTGAGAACTGCAAGTTTCCTTGGCCATTTATGGAAATATGTGAATATTTTTCTTAAGAATAAATAAATGCTGTTGTAAGAAAAAGAAAAAAGGAACCTCAATATCCATTTGACCTTATTACCTCCTGGGGTGCCTGTGAGCTGAGAAACATTTCTGCTTTGTTTAGGAGTCTTTGACTTGAACTATTAAAAGGTCTAGTCAAACAGATACATGAAAAAAAACCCAACACCAGAGCAAGATGAATGCCAAAGAAGAGCAAAAATGCTTTCGTATTGAAAACACTATAAAAATGCAATTGTGCTGAGGAGAAAAAAAATATAAACATATTTCTGAACATTCTAAATATTTTAAATATCTATAAATATTCATTATGTATCCATCCCCCATACATATTTAAAACCCAAAGTCTCTGTTTTCATTAAGTGGATGCTACTGGAGATAAAAGTATGCTTAAAAGAAATAGAACAATTATTGTTGGACCAGCTACAGTGATAAATCACAGCCAGGAAGGGAGATTAGGTTCCAAAAATGGAAATAAATGCACATTCTGCTGGAGTTCCAGCAGAGAAGGAAAGCAAGACAGAGAGCAGAGGTTTGAAATCCAGTACTATCTAAAGAACTGAAATTGGAGTATTGCAAGATGATGGGCAGATTTGACTTCAGGCTGCTTTGGACTTTGACGTGTTTGAAAAGAAAAAGGGAGGACAGCAGTTTAAATTAATTAGTCCCTTAAATTACAATAGCAGCTCGGGACTTGGTAGTGCACTAGTTACTCTGTAGTCATGTCTAATAGCAGATGTTTATGGAGAAATAGATCAATACAGCAACCATAAAGTTATTTTTCTCTCCATACTTTTAGCATTATTTTGGTGAAATTTTGATGCTCACATTTCCTTTAAGTCTGGGCCTCATCAGTCTGTTGAAGGAGAGATCTTTCTCAGGCAGTGCCTTCATGAGTTGAGGCTCTGTTTGACACCATGCAGATTTATCAGGTTGCCTGCCCTGCTGGGAATCTTCATTGCTTATGGGCTACTGGTAGCAAGAGCCCTGCAAAGCAGCTGAGAACTGTGAGAAAATGCTGGTGATTGTCCCAGAGAATTCCTAAATTTCTTGAAGTTTAAAGTATTGATATCCAATATATAAATGCACATACACAGGGACACTATATAAATATATGTTATCTATACTGTAATATATATAATTATGTATGTAATACATATTATGTTGTGATTTGTGAGCATATATATATCAGTAATTATTGCCTGGGCTGCTCAGACCCCAACAAGGACAGCAGCAGCTGTTTCCCAACCATTCTACAACACCAACACCAGCAGGTTACTTCAGGAGTTGTCTCAACTACCAGCTCCTGCTCTTGGAAAAAGAAGTGCAGACCTCCATCTGTTGGTGAAATCAGAGCCAGTATACAAAGGGGATCTGGAATCTGAGGGAGGATTGTCCAGGAGGATTTACACACTGTTATTTTCCTTCCACAAGCACAGCTACATGGTCAGGATGATGCAGGTTAGGAGGCTATGCCATAATTAATATATCTTTAAATTAAATAGGAAGTAGGGTTGCACACACAAAACAAAACATGCCTGTCTGAAGCAGGTGGTAGAGAGGTGGCTGTTGTCCCCTCGGATTCTTTGAAAATAATGATCTAAAAACTTTGTCATGAGCAAAGCTAGAATAGCACTTTGTTATTGGTGATATCATATGAATGTGAGGACTTAATTCTCAAGGCATGAATGTTTAATTAGGTTTTTTTCCTTGCCTGCCAAGTTTTCTGTGGCAAAGTGGATATAAGAGATTTCCATCTTTCCCTTTTCATTTATTCCTGTCCAACATTAGATTTTACTAACTTCCTATTTATATCAATGAAGCTACAAAACAGGTCAATGAAATGAGCTGGTTCCAAAAATTAAGAGATTGGTGCATTGCACAGGATTTGTGGGTGGGTTTTGTTTGTTTTTCCTCCCTTGTAGCTGTTTAGTTAATTCAGTCTGCAACAAGGCTCCATGAAGAGACAGGAATTAAGCTGCTGCCTGCTGTCTGAGAGTTTTTGACACTGCTTGTGCTGCCAAACATGCTAACATGATCAGTGCTCTCAGCCCTGCAGGGATGGGGTACTGGGAACATCTGCTTGCACATGACTGTGACTGGGAGACTTACCTCACTATGCACACACATGCAGACATTGGTTGGCAGTCAAGGAAGGAAGGCTAACTGGGTATGGACTGATGACAATAACCTCTAAGGCATGCCTAGCAACTGCCAGCTGCACTTACAGGGTGTTTTTGGCCCCACCAGTTGAATTACCTTGTGTAGAGACACAGGTTGGGGTGATTTTTTCAGACATTGTTGACATCTCCTTTCTGCTCTTTGCTTTTCCTTTTGGCCCAAAGTCACACTTCAGTCCCACCAGCCCATCTCCCCCAATAACCTTGGCCCTTCAAATATAGTAGTGATGGTGTGTTCTTGTTGGAGTCAGAAGCTGCAGCCTTCATATCCTCACTAAATCCATTTTGCTTCATTTAATTGCCTCTGATTTCCCATCTCCTGTTCCAATAGCATAAAAATATTCCTCAGCTCCTAGTCAAGCTGTGCCATGACATTACTGACTGCCCTAAAACACCCTCCGAGAAGTTGCTGCAGAACTAAGACAAAAATCAACACCACACTGAAACTGCTGGTGTTGAAAAATAACAGAAGAAAGGCTGAGACCATTGCATCTTGTCCTTCACCATCCTGTCCCTGATTCTGACTGGTTGCAGATGGTTAAGCAGGAATATAAGATGAGGACAGTGCTATTTCCCTATAACAGCCTCCCAATCTCTAGTGACTTGTGGCACTTAAGATTGTCTGAGCAGAGGCATCCTGTGGATCTTGGTGGATTTTTTTTTTAGTGTGTCCTGCTTTCTGAGGCCAGACATTAAAGATGGTAAAAAGGACATTGAAATGCATACACAGCAGAAGCTTTCATATGATGGAAGGTGACTGAAGTAAAATTGAAGTTTGAAAATATTTTTCTTGAGTATATCCCTTATCTTCATTACATTTCATTTGCTTGCCAATTCCCTTTGAAAGACAGGGCTTAACTGTCACAAAGGCATCTCCTGATTGTTCTGAGTGTTCGGGCTAACACAGAGCAAAGCAGTTTGCCCTTCTCCTGAGAAAGTGGATTTCAGGGTGAAGTTGGGGGGAAGGTTAGCCTTTTATGCTTATTAAACCTCCCTCAGACATCTAGGCTGACATGAAATCCCATTAAGAGGTACCCTACACACAGCAAACTGGGAAAACAGCATCCCTGCTCCCTTCTGCAAGGAGGTGTCCTTGAGGAAGGTCATGGGAGACATCCATTCAAAGCTGTGACATTTGTGCTCAAGCAGCACCAAGTCCAGGCTGCTCCTGCAGCCAAGGAAAGCTGCACCCTTTCTGCTCTTCCCAGTTGCTTGGGAATTCCCAGTGGTGAGGAACATTTTGTTGTCACTATGAAAACACAGAGGATGTATTCCTTTTTAAATAGCAAAAACTGTCTCAAGTAGAAGAGATCAAACCCAAGTTCTCTGGCTCACTACTGGATGCAGACTGTGAAGCATGTATAGTTAGGACAAATATTCTAATTTTCAATAGATTCCTCCTTCCCTTTCCCCTGTAGCTTAGAGATATACTTAAAAACAATATAATTTTTTTTGTTGTTGTTTTTAATTACATTGATTCCCAAGGCTGGGACTGGAGGGCGGCCGTTTTGCTGAAAAATAATCCCAGTCTGACAATGGCAACATGAGAAACTGGTGGAACAGATTGCAAACCATTTCCATGCCTGCTTTAACTGCTTGACTGCCAGCCTGTGTAACTAACTGTCACTAAGTGTTTACCTGCAGATACAGCTCTCTCTAATTTCACATTGCTATTGGGCAACAACAGCATCAAAGAAAAAGTCTTGCCTGCTGCTCTGCACAGGCACAGATGAGACACAGGGAGATGGGCAGTGACTGCAGAGATGAAGGTTCCTGCACTCCCCATGAGAGAAAAAAAAAAAAAAAGCAGTGTGAAAAGATAGGAATTTGAACCCAATAATAATAAAAAGCCTCAAAGCAAAACAGGAATCTGTAGTCAACTATTCACACATCTCTCACTGACTGAGGGAGCTGGGGCAAGGGGAATATCAGCTCTAAACAGTGAGGCTGAGGTTCTTAATTTGTTTGCCTCAGTCTTCAATATTAAGGCCAGTTTTTCTGTAGGTACCCAGTCCACTGAGCTGGAAGAGGGGGATGGGAAGCATAATGAAGTCCCCATAATGTAAGAGGAAGCAGAGTGCAACCAGTTGCTCCACTTAGACCTCACAAGTGTGTGGAGACAGATGGGATCTACCAAAGGGTATTGAGGGAGCTGGTGGAAGTGCTCACCAAGCCTCTTTCTATCATTTCTCTGCAGTCCTGGCTAACCAGGGGGGTCCCTGTTGACTGGAGGTTAGCAAATGTGACACTTAACTGCAAGAAGGGCTGGAAGAAGCATTCAGGGAACTACAGGCCTGAAAGTCTGAACTTGGTGCTGGGGAAGGTTATAGAGTAGATCATCCTGAGTGCCATCATAAGACACATACAGGACAACTAAGGGTTCAGGCCCAGTCATCCCATGGGTTTGTGAAAGGCAGGTCCTGCCTGACTAACCTGATCTTGTCTATGACAAGGTGACCCACTGAGTGGATGAGAATAAGGCTGTGGATATTGTCTATCTGGAATTTAGTAAAGCCATTGACACCATTTCCCACATCCTCCTCCTGGAGAAACTGGCTGCTCATGGCTTGGATGGCCTTGCCCTTCTCTGGGTCAAAAACTGTCTGGATGGCTGGGCCCAAAAAGTTGTGGTGAATGAAATTAAATCCCATTGGTGTCAGTGTCAAACCAGAGTAATGCAGGTTTAGTCTGGTTTTCAAATAACTATTCTTGCTCTGTTCCATTTTCCTCATCACCACAACACCTCTTTGGACCTTCATCTACTTGATGGGCACCTGCAGCAGAATGCTGGTCTCCGAGCAGGCATCACTGAAGCATGAGATAATAATTTTCCTTGTAAGCAGAGAAGTACATTTTGAACCCCACAGGCTCTGGAGTGCTTTATCAACTTGCTTCAGCCTTTCCAGCATGCAAAGTGTGAGCACATGAAGGAGGAATAACAATTATTTCTAGTGTGAAATGACTCTCAGAAACAGGGTGCAAATTAACAGCGCAATGCACAAGTGTGCAGAGCAAAGCATGTGCTGAGGGAAATTTCTGCCTTGTGGTAGCAGCCCCCCAAAAAAGCCTTTCATTAGTTCTAAACACTCTCCAGCTTCAACAACTCTCAATTTACTGTTTCCATCCTGCCTTGTAACCCAGGACTAGGTTACAAAATACAAACGTAGCTTGCCCCTTTGCTGGGGTCTTCCCCAGTGCAAAGGCATTTTCTGGGCTATTTTCTCTCTTATTTTTCTTTATCCAGCCATTTCTTTTTCCTTCAGTAGTATTCGCAGTTTTTTTCAGGACTGTTACTGGCTTTTAAAAAGCCTATTTCACGAGTACATGTCATATGAAACTATCTTTAACTCTTAAGCAGTTTCCAGAAACTGAATGTATTATGAAAGGAGGCTTGATGTCAGGAATGGTTTAAGAGCCTTGAAAACTTCCTCTAAACTCCCCTATGTTCTGTCTATCCCAGAATGATTTCTTTTTAAGGAGGATGTATATATGTGTGGGTATATTTTAGCTATGAATCAGTTTGATCTGGAAATTTAAATATGGTTCCTAACTGCTAAAAACTGAGGTTTTACAAGAATAAGATCTGGCTTTTTTGGAGAGTAGAACTCTTAAATACACTAAGATGGAACTTGAAGTGATTTGAAAGGGAATCTATGACATGTCACCTAGGTGTTGATGATTTAGGAAGTCCTTTCAAGGTGTCAGTCTATCCAAAGAGGAATCCTATAGGAATGAGTTGAAGAGTGAACTTATATATTTGGGAAAATCAAGAATTCCCTGAGCAATGGAAAAGTTCATCATAGTTCTATGTTTTGTTCCATCCCCAACTGCAGGATTCAGGTGAACTGCTTCAGTTCTCTTAGTTTGCAAGCACAAAGCCTCAGAAAGCTACTCCCTCAACTTCTTTGCTTCGAAAGTTGCAAGAAATTATAAATGAAGATGACAAAATCTCTTCCTTGAAGGATTATATATTTCTCGTTAAATTTTAACTTCATTTAAAATCCATCCTTGATCCTCTTAAAGTATTTGCGTAAGTGAATGAGGGCTGTAAAGCACGACTGATGCTTTCCTCCTTGGGGAAGCAGCTTGACCAATTTACATATTTATTAAATATTTTATATTTCACTAGCTTGTATGCACTTCAAAATGTCACATCTTATTTTTGGTCTCAACACTGCTTAACAGTAATGGCTATTTCTAGTAAAAAAAAAAAAGAAAAAATCTGCATCTCCTAATTTGAGCACTTCCTAAAAATTTCAGATTTTATTTCTATGTTTTAGCATGTTGAGTAAAATTTTATCTTTTCCTGTTATACAGTTGTGTTAATCCTGTGGGGTTAATGACCAGTATCTCATTTTTCCTCTGGAATGAGAATCAGCTTTCTAAGCACCCAAACAGAACTCCTGAACCTATCTGATGATAATTTTGCCTTTAAAGAAAATAAGCACAAAGGTGCTGCAAGTCAGAAATGCATAGGAAGATATAAATGATTTCCCTGGGGTTACAAGGATCTGTCAAAGCACTATGGGTATATCTTGCTTGATTTCCCTCCCCCTTACATGTTGTCTATCAGCATCTGGAGCAGATGTTCCTTTGTTAATAGTGTACAAGACTAGGGCATGCATGAGATACCATAACTACGGATTGCCATGAGCAGCCTGAAGCCTGGAGATGGAATGGAGCAAGACTCCATCCAGGATGCACAAGATTAGGGCACATGCTGAGTTTTGCTGCTGGACTCTGGAAGAAACTCCTTTCCTCTGCATGTCTCTGTTTCTAATGCAACCAGACCCCTCCACAGAGGGCTTTGAGGTGCAACTGATGAAAAGATAATCAAAAAACAACTTTATTTAGAAGCTAGGAGGAATTTCTGTGACTGTCTATGACCACTTCCATAACACATGACTTGCCTGAACTTAAACCTGATTCAAGTATATTAATTCTGCCTATAGCAGGGTTTTGGATTTTTTTAGAGGAAAAAAAAGCCCACCACATCAAGAAACAGATTTAGGGATTAAAATATCTAACTATTAGAGCATTTGGTACACTGTTTCAATGGCCAATTATTTTAAAGTCATGGTCTGCCTTGTCTACATTTTCAGGCATTGGATTTTGTTGTATTATCTTTTCTGTAGAAGACAGTATAATAATAATAACAACTTTGGTCCCCAATGGAATTTTTGCCATTCCGTGACCTTGTCTTGACAAAACAAAGAGATCAAACTCCTTATTGAATTTTTTTTGTTTGTTTCAAATGGAGAGTCATAGAATATTTTAGATTGCTCCAACTGAGCAACATCCTCGAAGCATAAATATTAGCAAATGCAAAACATTTTCCAGCTGCAGCCACAGTAAATAGAAATTCATAGGTTATAGACCTTTTCTAACCCTAAAAAAACCCAACCCTTTGAGCACTCAAGGAACCCTTTGCCCTTTTAGCCAGCATGCTTGTGTTTGGTGTGGGGATGGAAACTCTGAACTTATCCCAGCTGTTTGGTGGAATAAACTGCTCTGAAATATCCCTCTCTGAAGGAAAAGCCAGGCAAGCGTTGGACCCTGTTACTATTTCCTCAGCCTGTCTGAGGCAGGGACAAATCTTTTTGAGAATCACATCTTCCCTGGGGAGAGTCCACATTATTCATCTTTTACTCTTCATGTGTCCTCTGACGGCCTTATCAGTAAAGATTTCCTCTAGGTCACTGCACAAGGAGCAGGAAAGAAAGTCTTTAAGACTCCACTAGAAGCATATCATGCTAAAAATAGTTTTGCATTATAATTGCAATATGTGAACTATCTGCTTATCAGCAATTGCTCTATCTCATCTGTGCCATGATGCTGTCTGAATTTTCCACTTTCTTATTCAAATGCTACAATGTCCTGGAGGAGTTAGGTATAAGAGGTAAAAAAAACCCCAACCCTATGGGGTGATACTGGCTCTCCATTTAGCCCAGGATTCTATTTCTAACAGGAGCAGTGGCAGAAGCTATTTAAACAGGTATTGCAGATTAAGCTCTGACAGTTTTCCTGAGTATAAACTAACATCAAATGGATGGTATTTCTTCTTCATAAATTTATAATCTTCTTATTATTGCCTTGAACTACAGATGACTTTGTCTGAAACTGACACAGGTCTTTCAATATGAGAGTTAGTCAGGTGTGGACCAATACTCACAGCTTCTTTCAGTGATACAGGTAAATTACATGTTAACTAAGCAGAACCAGACATTCCCTCACAATGTCAGAGCAAGTTAAAGGAAAAAGTATTTCAGATCTTCCTTTCCACCACCCCTTCATTTCCTTTCAGCTGATGATGAACTGTTCTCAGGAGATGGCAAAGGACAGGACAAAAACTTAGACCTCCTTAAGGACATGAAAAAGCCTAAGCTAATTTTGGAAAGGAACCATATTAAGGACCTCATGCTTATGGATGTTTTGCTTGCTAAATGCTGTCTGTGCTTTCAAGTCAATATATGGAAGAACACAGTTAAAAGGAGATACTGCTAAAGATCACCTCCTAGGCATCAGGAACTGTGGAAAGGCTTAGAGGAAATCTCCTTTCCAGTTTAGGAGACCATTGCTGTGCCAGGTTATTTTACAATGCAATTGTACCCTGCACCCTCCAAATACATCAAGATGTTCTACCCTTGGATATTTTGTTTGGGTTTTGGGTTGGTGTTCTTTGTTGGGTTATTTTGTAGTTCCAGAAGCGTCTTTTCTTTTCCAACAAATCCGCTTTTTGCTGACACTCATGTTTTGTAATCTTCTGTTGCTTTAGTGCTAGCGAAATCCTGAGTAGAAAGTGGATAAATGGAAGCTATGGATATACAGCCTCCCCTGTCTGACAGATGGAGCAGCCTCAGTTTGTGAGCTCAGAACCAGAAACCTCTGCCAGCAGCACTGCTGAAGTGTGTGGAGTTCCCTCCAGTGTCACGTAAGAGGAGCTTTACCTTTGCATTTAATATCTCAGTGCTAATAGAAGAGGTGGAAGGATTGATTCTTCTTTCATTGCTGAGCATGCAAAAAGCAGTGTCTCTTCATGAGCTAGGTAACAGATGTAGGCAAACATCCACCCTTGCCACTGCACATTGCTTCTGAGTTGTGATCCTTCCAGGTGTTGCTGTTGGCACACAGCCCCGAGAAGAAGGTAGGAATCTGGCTCTGACAACTGCTTTTATGGTTCTCTATATAGAATCATAAAACTCTATATAGAGTGTTCATTTCTAGATAGGAAACTTAGTACCTCCTACTCACAAGAATCTCAGAAGGTCTGGACCTACCAACCCTTCCTCCAGAAGCTTTAATCATCTGCCTGAAATGAGAAGTTTGTGTCAGTTTAGGGCATTTGAGAGATCTCTGCAGGTAGAAGAGAAGATGTAAAGGGAAAAAGTCTTTTTGGGGCACCAGTGGGAGGAGAGCCAGGAAAGATAATAATATGCATTTCCAATGGCTCCAGAGAGCTGTTTCTAGGTATCTAATCACACCCAGAAGGGACTAAAATCAGCACAGAAGTAATTTTGTGCCATGTCGTACACCTACAGTGGGATTAACTTCAAAATGAGTGCACTAGAATTTTGTTCTTTCCACCAGCTTCTTTGAAATAACTCAAAGGCCTTGTGAACTTGACAACTTGCTGTTGTCATCCAAAACCCAGTACCATCATGTGGCTGACAGACCAGAAGTGCTGCCTTAGTGGAAATAACATAAAAGTTTGCAATCTTAGGGATGACAAAATGGACTTGTTAAGTCCTGCAGCCCTGTGCAGAGGAAGTACTTAAGGTTGTGGTTGTGGGTTATGACTCCCTCTTCGTTTACAACAGCAAAAACCTAACTTGGGTTTTAGAATTTACACATCTGGAATTAAAACTGTTCTGACTGACAGTGACCACAGGGACCAAGGAAGAAGAAAAAAAAAACTCAAACAAAACAAAAAACAGCAGTACAATACATCAATACTAAATTAAATCATAATCCTGATTTAGGAAAACATTTATATACTTATGTGACAACAACCATGCTTAAAGGTGTGCAGCTACTGAAGGAAGATCTGAATTAAGGCCTATTAAATTACTCTAAAAATGGGAAAAACATGATCAGCATCTAACAGTCATGCAAACTATCTTCTCTACTGTCAGCAGCTTTATTTGACTTGGGTTTCTCCTGAAGACAGCAAATAGGTCAGATTCTTCCCCTGACTGAGAGGTATAATTATACATTGCCATGTCACCCAGCAGTGTGCTGCCACTTTTCTCAGTGTTCATCCCCCAGGACTGGGATATACACATTCCACTGAGGTTCCTCAGATATAAATAATAAATAATACAAATAAAGGTTGTATCTCCTCCAGCCCTGGAGAGCACATTAATTAAACGTCAGTGTATGACTTGATTTTCCTCCTCATCTGACTGAAAGGCAGCCAAGGCACTGATAAAAGGATTGTTGTCTTCTGTTTGGGATGCCTCTTCCAACACGACCAGAATGAAGTCAAAGGATATGAAACACATGAACTATTCCTCTAGTCTTATCACTGACCTGATGAGCAGAAGAAACCTGTGAATGTTAGAGGGAAAAACCTTCTTGCCTTAATAACATCTATCATGTTATACAGGGTTGCATTGAGGTGCCCACAGGCTAACCCAGCCTGCCTTCATAAACAAAACTCCTCACCTGATAAATCCATTTGCCTGCTTCATTTTCCCTTTCTTTCAGGCAATAGTATAGAGCTCACCAAAATGAGATTGCAAAGTTGATCCTGTTAGAGCTAAATTTGGGGCAATTGTTTTCCTAAGACTGCCTTAAACATAATGATCATATTCTTGAGAAATACAGTACATCTGGTAGCTGTTCTTGCCTGTGAAGTGTTCAGGCACTAGTTTTAATTATTCCTGTGTATCTGTATACTTTTTATGTAGGCTAAATCAAAAATTTGCATTCCAGTTACACTGCAAGTGGTATCTTTTTGTGCCTGGGACTGATGTGATGTGAACATGTTAGAAAACGTGCATGCAGGGCTTTTACATGTTAAAGTATTCATTGAAAACTGGCTCCAGATACCACTGGAGTGATTACTCTGTTCTTCTTAGTTTCTGTACTAAATGCTCTGTGACACACTCAATTAAATCGGGTAATAAAACATCCTCCACTGGGATGTTTGACATGCTTGGAGTTAACCCCACATTGGAGGGTTTCCTTAGCTCATGGACTTGTTACAAATTCATGGTGCTCCCTGTCTTTCTTTGAAAGCTGCAGGAGCTCAGTACTTTTCTTGATGTGGCTCCTGGCATTTAGAGACACACAAAAAAAGCCCTTGTAAAATGAAACAAAAATCACTCCAAAGCAACAGACCCTCACACCAACATCACTAGCCCATCTACTTTATTCTTCAGTGGAGTCTGGGATTCTTTCTGCCAGAATATTCCCTAGTGCTGTGTCTAGATCAGTTTTAAATGCTGTAAGTGGTGATGTGTTCACTGCTTCCATAGGGCCATCATCACTCAGGCTGATAGAACAGTCTAAAAGTGCCTAATGCCTGTCAGCATAAACTGTGTTTTCAGTTTCTCAGCCTTATCTATGGTGAAAAAAAAAAAAAAAGGTACTTATCCTTTTGCCTGGCTAGTGGTTGACAGAAAGTTAATTAGAGCCAGAAAAAAAGAATCTATTTCCCTAGAAAGTTCACTAGAAATGGTTTTGACTGAGTCCAGTGAGTACTTTGAGCAGTCTCTACTCTGGCAAAAGTGCTGAAGTTACTGATACACATATTTTGGAAGGAAAGCTTCCCTTTCAGTATTAAAATGTGCATGAAATTACATGTAGCATCTCAAGTCTCTTGGGAAAGCAGGAGCCTGCAGAGTCAGTCTTTACAGTGCAGCATGGCTTAGGTTCAAGTTATTTCATCTACCTCCTCTACTTGCTAAATTACATTTTCAAACTGTAGCTTCAGTTCTAACCAGCTTGGTTGAGAGCATGATGCTGACACTTCATATGAATCTGTCAGAGGGAGCTGGACTACCCACCACCATCCATAAGGACAATGCTAATGGATTTTAGGCCAGCCTCTCATTAGCTGGACATGCATGGAAGACAGAACCATTTTCACTGAATTATTTGAACTGTTCAAGGATTTGGCAGGTCACCTTGCAAGGCAGAACACGGAGGGAGAAGGTGATGGTCTGGTGATTAAATGGTTTTATTGGAAACTGAGGAGATCTGAGTGTGGTTTGTTCTGCCCTAGAATCCTGTGCAACCTGACCCAGTGCAACAACTTCTCTTCTGGGAACAATGTCCACTCTACAGTTAGGAGTAGCTGTGTCAGACTGAAAATCCTAATGCAGTAGTTGGAAAATAGGCAGAAATGCCACAAATTATGAGCAATCCTTCCTCCCACTGTGCTGTAAGGAGTCCTCAGCACCTGGAGCTGCTACTCCAAGACACATTCAAAGGTGTTGTGCTATAATCCTACACTGCCTCTCACCAAACAGCTTCCAGTGCTTCCAACACTTGTATGAAAGGCAAATGAGCTGCATCCCCTCCACTTTCTGCTGAGGAAGCCTGAACCACCTGTACAAACGGAATGTTTCCGTGTAAGAGAATAAAAAGGCTTGTAAAAGAAAAGAGCTGTGACAGGGGCAGCGAGCTGACAGCTGAAGACCTTCTCCTTGAAGGAGGAGGGTGGCAAAAGCAGTCTAATGAAATCTTCATGCTTGACACCACCTGAGGAAATGCCACTGATACCTGCTCTGGTTTCAGAGGCAGGGATCATTACCTGGCAGCATCACGGTCGCTACTACAGATTGAACTCTGCTGAGAGTTAAAAGGATTGTGTGTGGTTTGTTTTTCTTCTAGGGTTTAAAAAACTGCTTTTTAGCTCTTCCTCACTTCCCAAACATAAGGGATATTAAAGTGTAACATAAAGCCCTGGTCCATATAGCTAGGTCAGCTCCTGATAAGCACCTGACAATAGAAGTTTTTCCACATGACATTTGCTGGGTGTAAAAGCCTTGCTCTGGCATTGATTTAGAGATCAGATTTAATATCAGATTGCTAATGTCTTTCTTAAGTGTCTGCCAGGTTTTGTGAAGGTAGATTTTCTTATTTACAATGAGGCATTACAGGTATGTGTCAGGGAGATGTTAATTTGTTGGAAGGCCGTGTGCAGGCCTCTCTTCTTCAATCAGCATCTGCTGGTGCTGGAGGGCTAGTGTTATCATTCTATTATTCTACCATTCAACAATATTACTCCTCAGGCCAGTAATGCTTTTTGCCTTGAGCAGCCCAGCTTCTGTTTAAGCAACAGCCCATGGAGAAAGGTGGACTCCCCAACAGCTGAAAAAAAATAAAAGAATTCAGGGCCAACTATCATCTCACAGGAATTTGCTGGATTCAAGTGCAAAGAAATACAATGTAGAAGGTGAAAAAAAAAGAAATGTAGGAAAAAAAGATTACAAAGGCTTGTCTGTGAAGGATTCCTCACATCAGATTAGTTACACAGTGGGACAGCTGGAAGATGAAACACATTTGCCCGAGGATGCTGCCTGGGTAAGGCTGATGGAGGCTGAGTAATGTAGGGATGCAGGCAAAATCTGGGGCTTATACCAGTAAGAAAGTGATGTAAGATGTTGTAGGAGACAGTCAGATAGAATCACCCAGGACTATTCTGGGACAAGTTGATGCCACACAGCCTGACACATGCTTTCAGTTTCACACTAGAAATACATGACTGTGGTGGGCTATAGCACTACTCTTAAATCAGTTCACACACTCTGGACTGGAAGTAAAACCACAGCAGATAATCTAAAACCAAAAAGGTCTATCAAAGGACTCAGAGGAGACCTGACCTCGAGCAGCATCTAGTGTGGAGTGCCCTGCAAAAGCTCTCCCTGAATGATGAGGACATGAGAACACTCCACAGCCAGACCTGAGGCTCATCAGTCATCCCCAGTATGGCTGAAGTTAAATTGTCAATGAGGACCCAGCCAAAGGCAAAAATATTCTTTAGTTCTCTGTAAATGACCATGCCTGGTGCTATCTGGTGTGTATTTGTCTCTTGGTCCCCATGTGCATAAAAAGCTTGCTGAGAAGTTTTTGATCAAGCAACTTTTCTTACCTAAAAAAGCACTTTTGTTGAAATCCTGCAATTTTGAAGTGTAAAAACAGATGAAAACTCTATACTACTTATTTTCATAAAAGCTGTCTCGCTTCACTAAATTATTTTAATCATTCTAATTTTGTCTCACAATTACATTTAACACCATTCCTTTTCCTGGATTAGCTAGAATATTCTGCTTCACAAACTGAAAATGTTTGATGGTTGAATCAGTTTTGATGGGCCTTTTTTTTTTACCCTATACAGTAAATTTTGAAATTTTCTTTGACAAATGAAAACTGCTTCCTGAGAGGCTGAAATTTCCCAGAGGAGAGAAATTCTATTTCCCAGCCACCTCTGCAGAAAAACTCATGTGAAAATGACAACTTTCCCTGCACTGTAATAAAACATTGTCTCAACTGAGTGCTATTTATGACCAAGCCTACAAACTATTATTCTTTTGGGAAGCATAAATAGCATCAAACAAACAAAGCCTCTTTTTTCCTTAAAAGTGGACAACTTACTTCCAATTGATTTTTTAAAATTAATATTCCCTTTTTTTTTTTTAAGAAAATATCTCCAACTCTGTGAATTGAATTATAATTTTCCTACATTTGGTTTAACTATGTGAGCTGATATGAGTGAGCAACACACTGATACTTAGATCATATCAATGATTCATTTACCTTTTCTCTGAACTGGGCCAGCAGCAGCAGCTTCAGAAGATGTGATAAGTCCAGAAAATCCCAAGCTGTTCGACCTTCCAGCAATCAGTAACTTGGCCCACTAAGTGGAAAGAAAGAGCAGCAAGAAATTCAGCATAATTCTTTTCCCCAGGCATCAATTGTTTTATTTCACCTTCTTCTCCCTTTTGGGGTGAAACAGGAAGTGGAGAATATTTCTTACCTTCATTGGTACCACCCCTCCACTTAAAACTCCACTTTGGAAAGTGCCTGAGCACCCCCTGAAGTCCCAGTTGCATGCTCAAAGTGGAGCTCCTGCTCAAAGAAGGCTTTATATAACTGGTGTAACAGAGGGAGCTTTCATTACAAGGTCTGGACTACATACAAAGTCAAGAAGGGGTAATAGCAGGAAAGTAAGTGCAGAGACAACGTTTGTAGAAGAGCAAATGAGGAATAAACTGCCTATGAATAAATTTAGGCTGGCAATTAGAAGAATGTTCCTAATCATTAAGACACTCATGTTCCAGAAACAGCTTTTCAGGAGGAACAATGGGGCAAAAAGAAGCTAAAATGGGGCTTCATGGAGCTTGATAGATGTCTGCAAGGAGTCAGGTGATGCAGGTTTGCAATAACAGGGCTAGAGCTGCTACCCAAGGGTCTCAGGAAATTGCCAGAACCTTCACACAGGAATACCTCTTGAAGCAAATCAAGGTGGTACCATAGGGTACCTCAAAAGTGAATGTGCATCAGCTGATCTAAATTTCAGTGCAGCTGTAAGTGGTAACAATCCACATAAGCCCATTGACAACAGCTGAGGATCTGATCCTATAACTTAAGAGTTTACAGGCCCACTAAGAACTCCATTGAAGAAGAAAAATATGGAACATGTTACCCTGAAGCTTTATTGATCTACAGCCTTGTCTTAACTCAATAGCCAGTACAAATGGCATCTTACTAACATGCACAGAAGAAACCAAACGTGCCTTGATACAGAAACTAACTCTAAAGTCCATGATTGTATTTTACCAATTACTTCTTTTCCTAAGCATGGGACAGCAGGGGAGAAACAAGTGTCATTTGCCTTCATTTGTCATAGCTCTTAAAAACTTGAACACAGCTTTTCAAAGCATAAGGATGCTTAATGACCTGTCAAAAATCAACCCACCTCTGTTTTTTTTGAGAGAATAGTAATTCGTGTCTCATAAACTTTCTGGATTGAGTTTGGTTTCTGTAATGTATTAACTACTTCAGAATTGATTTTTCTTTCATACGTATGCACTGTCTCTCCTTAAGCTCATATATCTTTTGAAGTGACACCCTATATCAAGGCATTCCCTGAATGAATGATGCATGTGTGTAAGGAGGGCAGTGTGTGGTTAAGGTAGCACAATACCCAGATCCCAGCCTCAGTCTTTGCCCTGAGTTTCTCAGTGTGAATCTCCCAACAAACTTTCTCTTTTCAGCCATTCACCATTAGAGAGCACAGAAAACTTCACTTTCATCTTCAAAGTGCTGAGTGTGACATTCACATTTCTGGCGTCCAGATGTCTTAATGGCACTGTTTTACATTCTGTTTTTCTTCACAAACCATGTAGTGCAAGGTCTGGTGGTAGGAAACACAGAGACTTTAGGAGCATCTGATTGCTCTGTGATCAAAGTGACTTGAGATCCATTATAAAATGTACCATGGAGGGTCATGCCCCAAGTCACTTAATGAGCCTGAGGAAAAAATCCTGCTGCAGGCTGATGCTTTGTCCTCATTGCTGCAGCCTCTTTCTCTCCCATGAAAAATCCTTTTGCTCAGGATTAGAAATAAATCCCAGGGTTGTGTGGAATAAAGCTATCAAGATCACAAAATGAACACAGCCCATGCTTAAAATCAAAACTGTAGCAGGTTTCCCCAGAATGGGATTATTTTACAGGCAAACACAGTACCAGATAAAACCTTAAATTCCCCATAGCCTCCCTAGCTTACTTTATGTATAATTCCTCTGCTGATTACTGGAGTTAATAAAAATAAAAATGTCTCCTTTTAGAGCAGGAAGAGCCTCACACTTCCATATACCTACCTCCAGGATAAAGATTTAATTACCTTGAGAAAAAGCTGTAAGAAAGATGAAATTCAGGCACCTGTTACAGCTGGGAAGATGGTAAGGAAGGCCAGCGTGCAACAATTAAATCTTTATCACCCAGAAAGGAATCTGCAGCCTGCAGTGCCTTCCTGGTGAATATCACCATGTTTATTTTTAAACCCACTCCCTGCCAGCATGTCCCAAAGTCATTTCATATACACAGCTGGCTGGGAAGAGGCGGGTTGGAGCTTGAAAAAGCAAGAGCTAAAAGGAGAAAGAGAGGGGCTAGCTAAAAAGTTAGCAGAAAAAGGGCTGGGATGGAAACCATCCAAGCCCATCAATAGGTGACCTACATTTCCAGACCTGTTTGAAAAAGCCAGATTTTCCAGATCTTGGTGTCCCTCTTTCCTGAAGGTGCTGTGTTGTTTTTACTCACTGCTTTGCAGTTCTTCTGGAAATCATGTTGTTTTAGGTGACACATCCATACCTATGTGAGCCTGATCAATCCATGGGGCATTGAACTGTTGGTGACCCTGGACTGCAGCCAGTCCCACAGTCTCCCTTTGATCTGGGTTTCTTTCATACAGAAAATCAGACTGTGGAAAAGTTAATTATTTTATTAATAATT
>JANHGL010005558.1:75462-89112 GCA_024611195.1 Ceyx melanurus | reverse complement strand
ACAGAGAGACAGAGTTTGAAGCCGGGATGTGTCGTGAAAGGGAAGAAGAAGAAGAGGGAAAACAACCAAATCCATCACTCAAGAAGCACCCTCCCCAAGCCCCGCCTCGCAGCAGGCAGCCCAGCAGCCTCAATCCCCGGGCAGCTGGGCGCGGAGTGGGGAGGAGCGAGGCGGAGCAGGGCTGCCTGGGCCGGCCCCGGTTCCCTCCCACCCTCTCCGGCCGCGGCTGGGCGCGGAGGTGGTCGCGGGGGCCGGAGAGCGGAGCCGCTGCCAGGGTCTTGTGCCCGGCGGGGGCTCACCCTCGGAAGGGAAGGGAAGGGTGATTCCGTGGGTACGGGCAGCGAGAGGCATCCCTGGCGTCGCCGGTCCCCGGGGGGACGCGGCTGGATGCTCCGCGCCGGGCTGTGATCGGTATCCCCCCACGTCCTGATGCCACGGAGCGGAGGAGCATCCCCAGCCCGACAGTCCCGGGGCGACGGGGAGCGGCATCCGGAGAGACCGGGCGCTGCCGGCACTGCTCCAGAACGGCCCCGGCGGCAGCGAGGTGGCCGCGGGGTAGGAACAAGCCTCGCTCCTCTCGGCAGCCAAACAAGCCGCATCCCGCCGGTACCCAGAAGCGACGAAACCCGTCGCTTTGGCATGTGTGCGCTGCTGCACGTGGCCGGGCTTTGGCTCCTTCCCGCGTCCAAATCTATTATGGATTCAGATCTCCAGAAGCCACGGAAACAGTCGTGAGCCAGAAGTGTGGTGCCCCCGGAGTAGGGAAACAATGGGAAGCCTGTAATAAAATACTCCATATGTATTGCAAGAACAGCGGGAAAAATACTTCTATTTGGTCTAAACGGTGTTAGAAAGTGCTGAGGAAAAATAACGGACCTCGGGTTTTCCATTCCAGAAGGTATGGATGTGAGAGCCATTCTGCCAACTCAGCCCTTGGGTCAAGCTTAATAACAAGATTGATACAATCCCTGGCAGATTGGATGTCAGCAAAACACAACATGCAATTTACTGCAATTAAAATGCCGTTTTAAAACTGCAAATTAAAACAAGAAAGTAGCTACAAAAACTTACAGCCACTTCTTTCATGGAGTACATGTTTGGGAGCAATGAAAACATTCTTTTTATATTAAAATCCCCATTGCTGAAACTTTAAAACAGGTCTGTCAAAATAAACTTTGAAACTGTAAGCTGTTTGCCAACACTGAGAAATACATGGTCAACCATGCCATGAGAAAAGGTTTTCTTTTTTTGTGAAGAATTCATTTTAATTCGTGCCAGTTTTAGAAGTATTACCAAACCCAGACGGGTTCCCAGACCTGAAATGAAGCAGTTCTCTAGAACTGGCATTAGATCTGAAACATAAATATACCAGCCCAGAATATCCACTATCTGAAAGACCAGCAGAAGCAGTTACTGATTGAGAGGAAGCTTTAATGTCAATCATATATTTGCAAGATTAGGTTCTTCCCCTTCTTTTCATATTTTGCAATATTGTTGAAATATCAGACTTGGAAGAACTTAGTTAATTTTCTAGCAAAAACATGGAATCTAGGGAACACAGGATCCCGTATCCAGTTCCAAAACGGTGCTACTCACTGAACAGATTGATTCTTACATTTGATCTTCTGAAAGAAAAAATAATAATAATAATCTAGACTATTATTTTTTTCTTAACATTTTTAAAAGTCACTCTGAAAGGTCACTAACTAATTACTATATGTTATGCATTGATACCCTTTTCACTCCAAAGCACTCTGCGGACATTTTTCTTTTACTACTAATGGACATATAATATTTTGTCAACCTCCTTCTCTTTCACTGTTTTCAGAGCCAGTTCTGGGTCTCAAGGCTTCTCAAAGCCAACTGACTCACAATGAAACTGTTGCTTCCAGTCTCTTTGAAAATGTGTACAGTGTACTAATTTATTTCATCAATTTCTCTTTGCTTCCATGGATATTTTATTGAAGTGATAGCTGAAGTACAGGACACCCTGCAGAGCAAGTGTCCCAGTTCTAGTTTATTCCTCTGAGTTCAGGTAACATTTCAACTGTACAAACTGAGCTTGGCTTTCTGAAACACTCCTGTGATGGAAACCTTTCCTAGACACTGCTCATGGAAAAACACATCAATTCATACAAGTAATGAGAAAGGATCATCCTGTTTTATTAGCAATATGTTATTTTGGCAAGTATGCCTAATCTTTTCTGGGTAATTAACACAAGTAATTGTGAAGGAAGAACCAGCTTTAGGAAAACACAAGAGAGCATGAAGAGAACTGCAGCCCCACAACCCATGGCTAACTGAAGGTTGAACACTGATTTATCATAGCCTACAAGTTAATAAGAAAATCTATCATTACCCTGAGACTTCTTGTTTCATCTTCAGAATTATACATCAACTGATAATCTGCTTTATGTAATTAAAATTGCTAATTGTACTAATCAGTTTATCAAATCACATTTTTGCTTGAGTTTTGGGTTTTTTTTATCGAGACAGTAATGTTCCCTCATTGACAGGCTAGAAGTACAAGTCCAGGAGACACCCTATTGACACAGAGAAGAACAGAATAGACAGAAGATTGTAGCCAGCTGGACTAGCAAAAAAGTTCCTCTGCCCAACATTCCCCACTTCTTTTCATACATATAAATGTAAAAAGCTGAGGAAATACAGAATGTGTCCAGTGAGATGAGAGCAAACAATTAATTTCAAAAGCCAATTGTATTCTGACAGTTCCCTCTCGGTGCCCACAGACCCGCAAGAGCAGGGCATATTACTGAGACTTTGAAACTGAGCAGTTACATGTTTTTCTCCAAAAATATTTTTTTAGTTTCCATTAAACTTTGAGAGAAAAATATTGGTGTAGCTGAATTCAGTATATACTTTATCATTGATTTTTAGAGAGATTTTTACTATTTTTTTTTCCTACGTTGCTCGAAAATTGCACAGAAAGCATTGAAATGGATTCTCTGGGTTTGTTACTTCACAACATCCAAAATAAGGAGCAATTAGAATCGTAGATTCAGAAGATGAAAAGGAATCAGTTTGACCTCCTAGCAATTTTATACAATTTAATGTGTTGTCTTCAGAACATTTATCAGTCATGAAGCAGCAGGTGTGCTGTGACTGCCATTCATAAGGCAAAACATAAGTTGCTCCACTGTTATTTTCTGTTTCTATCACTCATTTCTTCATCATATCTATCTGCAGTCTTTTCTTTCTTTTTGGGTAATGCAGACTCTTTAAGGAAGGAACTTTTTTCTGTTGCATGTGTACATTCCATCTTGGCCAGCTGAGTCACAGTCAGCAGCTGAAGTCTTTTTGTATTGCTCCCACATAAATAATATGAAAATCAGAACAAGATAATGGGACATGCCACGAAGACCCAACTGAGTCACACTCTTCAATTTCATTTTAATTTCTGGATCTTACTCTCTTTTGACATTAACTAGCACTTAAGAGTTTTGTTTCAGTGACATGATGAAGCATTTTATTTTTATTAATTTTAAAAAACTAATTCTTATCTTTTCATTTGTACTAGATGGGAAAAGAAAATAATTTTTTAAAAAAATAATCACTTGGTTTGCTTATAATGCTCATGTTGTATGAGAAAAGCAGATTCTGTTCAAGATCCTCACCAGGCTGAAATAAAACTCTGACAGCTTGTAGTTCCACTGCCAATGGTAATACCCCTCGGAGTGCCTATCTCTTTAATGATCAAACACTAACCTTAATGGTAAATAGTATTCCTATCAGGCTACTTTATGTGGCTGGGCTTGCTGTCAGTTCACAATAGCAGAAAGAGCAGATGATGTCAGTCAGAGTTTTCACTCTCCTTTACTTCTTTCCAGTAAAAACTCAGAAACAGCTTAGTTCCAAATGAGTTCTAAAAATGACAAAGAACCTTATCACAGCACAGCTAGGCTGTTATCGGCCACATCAGCAGCACTCTAATAGACAAAAAAGTGTATCTAAGAGGGCTTTTTTATTTGAATTAGTGAACTAATATATTAACCTGCTTCATCTGACAGCAGGATTTTAAAAACTGCTTTGGCTGCAAGTTACTATACTTACAGTACAGTGCAATGATTTATAAGCATCCAATCTTATGAAATGCAGAGGCCAGCTTGAATAAAAGCTAAATAAACTAAGCAGTATGGGTGCATATCAGGAAAAAAAAAGTCACTATAGGAAGAAATATATGTATAATGAGAAAATTAATAGGTACAAACAAAACTCCTTCTTCCTGGTTGGGTTGTGAAATGCTCTCTCTGCACCAGTACTTGCCAAGTTGCAATAGGCAGAGTAATCTAAATGGCTGGAATGTGTGTAGGTGTTAACATGCAACAGTGTCCAATCTGAAACCTGAGAACATCCTCAGTGGTGTAACTGGAAGCTGACAGTGGTTTGTAGGAGCAGATAACATGAAATAACAGAACAGAGGATGTTACCCTGACTTTTCTGAGATGTAACTAAAGACAAGTTGACATGTTGCCTTCCAAGCAAAGAGGGCAATGCCCATTTCAAATGACTGCAGAGATGATAAAACATTTGCTTACCTGCACTGCCAGCTTCCTTAGTTATTTTTTAAAATATCTTTGTTTACAGCAAATGACGATGAAGAGAGGACTAGGACAGATGAAAGGTCTGTGGAGCTTTCTATGCTGTCTCCTGTAGAAGCCAAAAGCAGATGCATAGGAAAGAAAGTAAGAATACAGTCAGAATACACAGTAATGCCCTCGAAAGCTCTCTCAGCCTTCAACACTTGAGCCAGAAGCAGTATCTGTGTATTCAGAAACCATCAACAACTTTTCCTTTTATAGGTCTCTTGAACCATGTTTAGACATCAACATCTTGGTTCACAAGAAAAAGATCTCACCAGCCTAACTCCACCTCATGTGCAGCATGTTCCCCCCAGCCCTCACCCCCCACTCTGCACCCAAGAACTCTGGACCTTTGCTGTATGCCAGTGGGGGGTGTTTTGAGAAATAATAGGACTCAGCAATCATCCCTGAAAAATCTATGGTGTTCTCAATATGAACCAAAAGTAAAATCTTTGATTTATTAAAATGTTTTTTTTTACAGACCGAATAAAAAAACTTCTATTATGAACACCTCCAGCATGTGGTATAATAATAAAGAAATAAAGATTGCCATCTTCCCTGCTAAATTCTCTCCCAAGATTTTTTCCATATTTAATTAATAAACTACTGCAGATTGTGATTTATTATCTACAGAAGTTTTTTAATTCATCATCTGAACAATTTTAATAGAAAAACCAGGATTTTTAAAAACCCAACTTCCATGCTTAATCAACTGACATTTTTTTTGTATAAAAGTAATTAAATACACTCATTACATTTTTGTAACACAATACTATGAGTAGGGTCCAGATATTCAGTAATTAAAGATTTTTTTTCTGAGAACCAGTTCATGTTCAGTGCCCAATACCTCTTAGAATCAAGAAGCCCAGTCCTGCAAAAACTCTCAGGTACAGAGGGTATTAGCACCACAGCTGATTACTGTGAGCTAGATTTAAAAGGAATGTAGTTTCCCAAGACCCCGTGAAATATGGTAATTTCTAGGTTAGTGTGAAATACACAAAGACCACAATACAGCCCAAGAATTTGAAAGGAGAGGAAACCCAAATACACAAAGAATAGCAGTTCTGAGTAGTTTGTGATTGTTCATAAACATATCTTTGTAAACACATATGGTTTCTACTTGTGTGTATATGTTAGACCTGAAAATAGTTGCTTGGTTGGCCATACAAATATTACTAAAGTTCACAGCAGAACAGGAGTGTTGCTGGGACAAAAATCACCCGTGTTTTTCACCAATTGCTCGTTAAGGATGGAGTGCCAGTGACCCCTAGTGCTGGAGTTACTCTGTGATCAGACTCATCACAGGAGGCACATCTTTTCTCCTCTACAATTAAACAAGAACTGGTATTTGCTGAAATAAATGTCAGAAGTGTGAAGATGAGGAAACTGTAAAACAAAGGCAACAGAAGGAAAAGCAGAACTGCCTGTTTGTAACGTTTGCTATTTCTAGATACCAAACCCCAGAGTCACTGCAGTTCCTGAAATCACACTGACCCTATTGCCCCATTCTGCCCCTGCTCTGGGCACTGGGGAGGCCACTCCTTGAACACTGCACTCAGTCCTGGGCCCCTCACTGTAAGGACAGTAAGGAGGGGACAGCCTTGTCTCCCTGGTGATGTGTGACAGGACCAGAGGGAAAGGCTGCAAGCTGCACCAGGGGAGGTTCAGGCTGGATATTAGGAAGCATTTCTTCACTGAAAGAGTTGTCAAACATTGGCATGGTCTGCCCAGGGCAGTATTGGAGTCCCCATCCCTGGGGGTATTTAAATGGCATGTGGACCTGGTGCTTAGGGACGTGGTTTAGTGGTGCTTGCAGTGCTGAGTCAAAGGTTGGACTGGATGATCTTGGAAGTCAAGGCATTCTGTGACATGGTTTGAAAAAGAACAAGATTACTTAAGTTAGCCAAGCAAATCCTGTTTTGAAAGACACAGTTAAGTACTTTTCTATTTCCCCTCCTGGATCTCTATTGGCTATTCAGAGATTGCTGTTGCCCACAATATTGGCAAAGTTTTTCTGAAATACTTTTGCCTGCATACCAAATTCTACAGATTTTAGAAAATTGTTATGTTTGGTGAGTTCTGTTATCTGCTTATAGGTAATACCTCACACTGAAGTGTTGATACAGGTTTTAGTATTATATCCATGTTGCAATGCTATTAGAGTTTAATAATTTATTGACTCTTTATAAACTATTTATGAATGGAAGATTAAGTGTAGCAAAATGAGTAGTTAATAGAGCCAAATTCAAACCTCCTGTATAGGAAAGTATACCTTTTGACACTGAATCTCATTTTTCTAATTTCATTCTTTAAGTACAATAAGACACGGGAATAACATAAACATCTCATTAGGAGCAATCTTTGTAATACAAAAACTTGCAAGATTTTAAAGTAATTTTCACAGAGACATTTAAAAGTTCCTCTTTTTTCCTTTTTCTATAGGTTTTTTGTTTGGTGGTGGTGGGGAAGGGAGGGAAGAGCAGTGTTTTAAGATATACAGTACAGATCTACATCATTCTGCTCTAGCCTCATTTAGATTAGAAGTGTCAGATGCAACCAGGGTGGACAGGTTGTGCAGAAAGTCTTAAAGAAGTTTAACTAAGGTTTAACATATTGTTGGGGTGAATGTTTAGCAAAGATAAACCGTCTCCACTCACCACTGAAGGCTGAAAAGCTACTTTAATAAATTAAAGTGACTGCAAAGTGTTCACTAGATGACAGTTATTGGGATATATTCAGTTCCACTAATTCTCCAGGCCTCATAACTGTTATTGTTTTGCACAGAGGTAGCAGAATTTGTGAGATGTACAACACACAGGGTTGCTTTTCAAGACTTCCTTGAAGCAGACAGACATTGCACACAGTTCAACTCCAGTCACGCACTGAAATTTTTGCCTTTTTTTCCAAAACTCCCATTCTGATCACAGATGGGAGAGCATATGGTAGGAAGCCTTTACAGTATATTGGAAACAGCTTCCACATTATAGTAGATTTCATATAGAAATTGCAGAGTCAGTAAATGGGAGGAAGTAACTGAAGATATCTAGAATATTTTAATCTTCTCACTATAAACATTGGCTGTCCTTGCAGTTGGAGCTGCGGGAGAAGGAAATTGAAGAGGGGAAAATTACACTAGTTCCATGAATTTGTGGAAGAACCAACCTGGTAAAGAAGATTCTGTTAAAAAGAGAAAAAAAAATCACATGCAAAATTGGAAAGCTGAGTGATTAGAAACTGCAGTGAGTTTACAGTAGCAAATGTGAAAGAAAAATTAAAGGGAGAGAATAAGATGATTTAAGAGATTAACAAGAAGCTTGATTTTTTTTTATGGCTTGATGCTAAACCAGGTTATCAGGAACTACCTTATGATGCTTAAAATTCCACCTGAAGGGAATTGCTGGCATTCAGTCTGGAAGCATTGTTGTTCTAATTAGCAGTTCCCATCCTGCAGAAGCAGCACAAGTTTGTCGGCTGTGACATTTATTTTGTGAATAAAAGCTGTACAGCAACTCCAGTAGTCTACTAAAACCCATATGAGGGAAGGGAAAGTTTGGTTTTCTCTTTCAGTTTCTACTGGGAAAACGGAATGCAACTTTGAAATCCCCTGAAGTGAGTTGCTACTGCACTCTAGTGTAGCACAGGAGAAACTGTCCTGCCATGGAGGCAGAGATCGAGCACACACAGAGGCAGTGAGTTGTCACACTGTCATTTTCTCAAGGAACCAGACAATGCAAATTGACATCAAGCCAACTTTTAAAAGCACCAACCAGAACATCAATGAGATAGCTTGACCCTCTGCCCTCCACAATAGTTTTTATTATCTCCCAGAACAAAAATCACATAGGACAAAATCTTTCTGAAAGTCTTTCATATATAAACAAAAAGTTTCCAAATAATCAATTAGACATCATTCAATAGTTATCTTTTTGGAAAAGCCTTGTTGTGTAATTAGAGGCCTTCCCACCACTGCCATCCAGCCAAAATGCATTAGAAAGGAAGCATAGCATGAACACTGACTATTCTTTGGGAGGGCTCAACAATGTTATTTCTACCATGCACTTGCATCTGCAAATTCCCTTCCTCCACATAGCTTGTTTCTTCATGATTTGAGTTGTCACCCACAGTGTTATGCACTTAAGCACACAGAGGATTGGGGGAAAAAATTTTTTTTCTTATCATATCACTAAAAGATATTTATGACTACTTTAGCCACAAAAGCTTAAGGTTATTTTGTAATATAAAGCTGCAGCTATCCAGAATGTTATTCTATCCCTTACCTGTTCTGTTTCTACCTGTACAAGGCCAGTAAGGGATGTCTAGGCTCAAAGTCAACACAGTGACTAAGTGCAGATTAAAACTTTCTATGAAGTGTCATCATTGTGAATACTATTTTAAGCCCACTGTATTTTTGGGGAGTACTAAATTAAATATTGTCACCTTTAAAGTTGTTTTTGTTCTAGCTGGGTCAGCATTATTTATAGAGGTGTGAACTTTCTAACGTGCACAGGCCTTGGTTCTGGACATAACAGCCTTGCCTTTGCTGCTGCTGCTGCTGCTCAGCTCTTCTCCAGACAGTTCTCCCCAGCCAAGGTTCCTAGAGCTTCACCTGCAGCTTATTGGTCCCCTAGTCTCAGAAGCAATTTTTATAGAACCTAGATTACTTCCTCTGCAACCTTGATTCAGTCTAACAATGAGAGTATTAACTCCATACAAATGCCACTAATTCTGTAATGAGCAAAAGAAGAAAATCCTCTGAAAACCTGAGTTCTCAGATAGCAGCTCAGTCTCTACTGAGGGCAAACACACAGCTCAGAGAGCATCCCAGTGCCTAAGGTCATTAACAACGAGGTTTTGCTGAGGCTAATGAACAGAAGCAAACGTCTTCTGTGGAGTTAATGCTCCCAGGAACTGCCCTGAGTCATGATCATTAATATGATTTACATTTGGTATAAATGCTTTGCATTCAATTTAAAGCATTTTCTACCTCGGCATCTCAGAATGTCTTACAAATAGAACAGCATTCTTATTTCTACATCTTCAGAAGCTGGAGATGATAAACAAAATGGGAAATGAAGTAATACAGCCAGATCACAAAGTACTGTGGTACACTTGGGAGCAGCACCTGGAATTTCTTCATTATATCTAATCTTGAGAGGTTTATCTAAAAGTCTGTTCTGCCATGTTCTCATTTCTCCAATTAATTGTATAGATGCACTAGCCCTATGTGGAAGACTAGTTCAATTTCACATAGGTTTTTATATTTGATTCACCCTGTAAAAATATTCTCCATCAGTATCAAATGTTGTAATAGAAAAATGTAATGTACAAATAAAGTAATTAAAACAAACGATTTTTCTAATGGAAATTAGAAAGGTTGGGTTATATTGCCAGCATTTTCCCCAGTTTAGATAGATGATCTTAAACAGCCTAACTAAATATTAAATTGCTGTTTACCCCATTATAAAAAGTACCTTCTCACAGTTATTTTAATTAAATTAGTTTAGTTTCATGTTTACAAGGATTAACTAGTAAATTAGTTAATTAGTTTCATGCTTACAAGGATTTACTAGAATATAAAATATAAATCAATAAAATATTAAAAAGGTGGTGGTGAAAGAAACCAAGAAAACCCTTGTTTTATATTCTGCAGAACTGATAATGTTTCTAAAATTGTTTTATAGCTACTAAAAAATCTATATAAAAAGCTTAAGGAGTATAAATAAAATTTTGGTTTCCTGAAGTGGTATTTTCTTCCAAAATCATTACTTGATTAGTTTTACCAAAAAAAAATAAAATCATTTGGCCTTGTTTTATAAAAGATAATTCTTCCATTACTTGGATTTAAGCACTTCACCTGATTCTCATCTAACTCATATTGGTTTATATCATTAAAACATGATTAACTTCAAAAGCCTGGCTTGTGATTTGCACGAGGAGAAAAATGTAATCTCTTACAGCTTTGGATAAGCATCAAAAGACTTTGTTTGGTCAGGAGAATTGCCAAAAATAAAGACTGAGTTGCTGTTAATTGATCATCTTAAGTCTGTAAGAATAGTTATGTATAGATATTATCACAGAGTTTGTTTTCATGAATCTCCAAAAATAAGCAAGGTGTATCCCAGGATGAGAGCAGTGGAATCTTTATCTCCAAATCACACACATCTACATTTAGCACTTACTTACATAATGAGCAACATACAGCAAACCCCTAGATTTAGACTGAACACATCTGGAATAATTTTCAATGACAACTAAAAATTTCATTTTTCTGTAGGAGTATGATCTGTAGTGGCTCTTAAATCTAGTGGATATGGCACTCACCTGGGAGGGAATAAGGAGTCTTTTTCTGAGGTTAATTTTATATTCAAAACTCCACAGTAATCGGCTAAGCAGTACCTGTACTCTCCACTCCTAGTTAGATGCCCCAACCACTACAGGAGAGTTAAGCTCTTTTTTCTCTCCTTCCAGACTCGTGTTTTTCACTCTTTGTTGTGCTATGATGTAGATTCAAAAGGAAGGATGGGATATAGAGGTTTCAGGCCAAATTTGTCTCTTTTTTGCAGGTTCTGAACAACAAAACCTGTCAGGGAAAACCCAGGAAATGTTTTTCCTATCCCATAGGCTCTGTTTCAACTACAAGATTAACTGCTGAGACAATCAATTTCCCCCATGCAGCTGATCTTCCTGCTTATTGAGATCAGCTTGCATTTCTTTCCTAAGTATATGCTTTGGACATGCTCCTAGCATTTGTTTAATCCTTAATTGTTCTGCAGCATTGTGACATTCTCACTCTTGTTCTGAGGTCAAGTATTTGATTCTCTGCTTCTCTAAGGAACATCAGCTCATACAGGTGGTTATATGCAGGTCAGAGAGACTTTCTGTGTGCATAGCTGATCATCAGTGGGAATCAAGGTATGTGTGATCTGGAAGTCATTGATTTTCTTATCTGCTATTTAGAAACCAAATTACATCTGAAATTATGTCCAGCACCATTTCAAGTTGTTTTATATTCAGAAACTTAAACTGATAATAGTTGAGCTAGGGCCACTTTTACACAGCAGTAATCTCAGCAATGCATGTTTAGGTGATTTAATCAAACAGTGTCAATTAGGACGAGAAATTGATGCAATTTGTATTATTTTGTCTGAAGTGGTGCTATATAGGAATGAATACAATTTTTCTTTGCTTTCTGTGCTGTTGAAACTCTCATAGTCCAAGGCAACTGCAATTTTGCTTATTGGTCTATATATTTAAAGTAATAGCTTTTCTGTCACTACCTCATTTTTTTAAGTTTACAGAGTTTAACAATCCTTTCCCAGTACCCATTTCATGTGCAGAAATAAAGCCCTCTTCCTGGAACATTATTGCCAGCTTTTAATAGCCACACTTAATCTTTGTTTAACAAGTAGTATTCCAGAAAAATTTACAACTACTTGTCAGAAAACATTGTGGGATCTTGTTACATTATTAGACTTTTATATTGATTAAACACATGGTCAGTAAAAGGTGTAATAAAACAGCTGTCACTGGAAAATAGAACTCACAAGGTAGGCTACATCCTTTTGCAATTCTTATTTTATTTAAAAGCAGCTGATTTCCCTTTCATTTATTTGTTGTACTCTCTCTTTGTGAGCTTAGTACAACTTTTTAACTCAGGAATGTGGCATAGTGTAGTACCAACTCTTGTCCTGCAGGACACCAAGGGGCATTGCACTTGGCAAAAAGAACATTTGCAACAAGGATTGGCCCTGTTCACAAAGTCTATTGTAAACATCACTGGATTAAATAAACCACAACATAGTAATTTAGATTGTGCTAAAGTCTGTAAATGGTCTGATCTGAAAAATTGACTATTTATGCCACCCAAACAATGACACAATTTGTTTTCTTTCTAAAGTCATTTTAGCTAATGATAGAAATTAAAGCTGTGCATTCCTCAGCAAAGTGTGTTATTAGCCTATCAAAAGAACGGGCAAGCCAATCGGCACAGTTACCATACACATCTAACATACACATCCATCTAGTTAAAAAGATTAAAATAAAGAAGCAATTTATCATTTAAGGACACAAAGGATATACTCTATGCACATTAAGCACCTAAGCTATTCCATTAAATGTGCCATTAATAAATAATTTAAATCATTTTGCCTATATTAAACAATATTTGCATGCTAGGAATTAAGAATCTTCATATTAGCAAATTAATCAACAATTTTAATCCCAAACCATACAAGAAATTAATGAGTTTTAGTGACAAATAATGAGACATGCCTCTCTATACATATGATCTTTAGCATGGAAGTTGCCAGAGGCCATGTCCAGCTGAACTCAAAGGCAGATCAGATGGCACATCAGGTGGCCATCCACCCAGCTGAGTGTGGTGGGACAGGACACAGTCCTGGCCTTCCTGGCAGTGCTAGGGAGCAGACTGGGCCAGTGGTGCTAGTTCTGGGCCAAGCTGGCCTCCGGGCAGGGTGCAGTGCAGAATGGTGCTGGTGCACCAGCTCCCAGGGCCCTGCTGCAGAGATCTGCCCCTGGAGAGCAGAGCACAGATGTGTTCTGGAGTTCACCAGCCCCAACACTTTCTCACCTGGGTCACACTTGGCAAAGCTTCATATCTGGGCAAAGATGGAATATGTACTTAGCATAATTATATTTAATCAGGTCTAATCGGAACCTCAACAGCTCTAATAATTCCACTGTTTCTATTTTGAGTAAGTTTTCTAAAGCCCTTTCTTTGAGCTCAATTTTCTCTGTGTAAAGAGACATACAATTAAATACAGAATATGGAAGCTGGGAAAAAAAATCTACAGAATTTTCACAGTTCAACTCTGTAGTGAAAAAAAGGCAACAACTCATTTGTTTCACTTGAGTGGTACAGCCACATTTTCAGAAATAGTTGTTTCTTTTCCTTAACACTGTCAATAGCCCTGTAAAATCAGACTGGTTTACAACATTGTTTTTCTTTTGTGTTTAGAAAATATTCCAGCTTCTGTAATTGCCAGTAGACAGAATTAAAAATTTAAAAAAAAAAAAAAAAGAAAAAAAG